>APFE031176976.1:33127-60841 GCA_000404065.3 Pinus taeda
TCGTGTTTATTATTTTTTGTTTTTAATAGCCATTATAATTACCCATTGTTATTATGCTAATATAAATAAATAAATTAATTTTGATGCTTTTACCTAATTTTATTTTTTTCCAAAAAACAGAATAATATATTTAATCTTAATAGTGTAAAAATAATAAATATTAAATACTTTGGTCCTGGGTCCTAGAGTCCATAGTAACCGTTACGTAGCCATCGGAGTCTCTGCTCAGTCTATTTAACATGCTAGGCAGGATGTGTTTCTTCAACTTGTCCTGACGATGAACCACACTAGTTGGTTCAAAACGCGTCGACAAAGGTCTTTTTTATGTGATTTACGCCAAAGCTCTTCTTATAAGATATAGACACGTTCATTTGATACATGACACAACAGAGGGACTGAGATGAGGACAGTGAAAAATTACTGTGTAACAGATGCTCCCTAAAGCATAAAGCCCGAGAGAGTGGGAGGGGTGAAATGGTTTACGAAAGCATGACCGAACTGGGACACCACCTTGAAGAACCTGCAGGCACAAGTACAACTGATATCTTTGATAGTGAAAGGCATGTAGTCTAGGCATGGGTGCAACCATCCAAAAGACATATGAAACTTGGTTTGTGGTATGAACGCAGCCACCTAGTTGATAAGACCATATATAATGATAAAGGTATGGTTGCAGCCATCCATGAAGATTGAGGTATGGTCATAGCCATCATATCAAAGAGTCATGTATGTAATCACGAACCAATCCACGCAGCCCGAACATATGTAATCCTAGTTTGGGGTCTTGAAACCCTAACCGATCTTAGTACAAATTCTAGCATGCAAACAAATGTGTTGAAGTCGAGAATGATAGAAAGTCTCTTGATTACCGGTCAATAATGAAAACCATTAACAAGCACGAGAGACTCCACCAATAATGCCAATGGCTGTCAAGGTACTACCAGTACAATCCACTAAGAGTAAAAAATGGGCTGAAGTCGAACACTCGTGGAATCAGCCAATCGAACACCAATGATGAAAGTTTGTCGTCAAGCACGAAGAACTTGCCATTGAGGCATGCAAGCTCCAAGGTACCAAAAGGGATCTCTAGATCAACCTCCTGGATAATGAGCTGATGTCGACAGGAGATGATCTGTTGCAGGAGGGCCATAATGTTTCCCCTATCAATGACACGAGACAAGGAACAAGTGGTAGATTGTGAAACAGAGAATGAGAGGAGGAGGTAAGGGTGTAAACTACAAAAGGATTATAATCTTGAGCATATTGACAACACGACTCCGGAATGTGGCAAAATTTTGGTACCAAGGGATCGGAGGTCTAACGGAGACAACAGGGATAAGATGGAATGAGGCAAAATGGCAACCCAAAACCCTGGAAGGCCAAATGATGAAGTGGATATCCCAATCTAACGAAAAGCAAAAGTGTTGATGTTCAAGAGTGACTAGCTGTCTTAGGTAACCAATGAAGACTTCCAAAGTTTCCCCCACCATTGCTGGTGAGTACCCCAATTATTTTTTAAAACAAGCTTGAAGGGGATAGCATATGCTTGTGATATAAGTTTGACCTTCAGACGAATCCAACGTAGTAATAAATTAATGAGCCCTAGGGAGGAGAAGCTCGAGTCTCGTCATGGTGACGAGTCCAACATCATCAGGGTTTAACGAGTCTGACATAGGTAAAACTCGAAATCTTTTTCATGTTTAGAGAGTTTGAAAAAAACACGAAAAATAAAACTTCGTGGGGGTCCTTTTTCGTAAATTTGTGTCCCTCAAGCCCAAAAATGTAGAAAACAATACTCAAGAGAACTGCTTGATCATTACGACCAAGGAGTGCTTTTTGTAATTAGTGGCCCCGATCTGAAAAAGTAAAAAAGCGATCAAAGACACGACGTTTCATAACAAAAAACGAGCTTGAAACGACAAAATCTCGGCCATCTTTTCATTTTTAAATGGTCGGAAAAGAGCTGAAAGCAAACTGCCATTTTTATTCTTTGTAATGAGTCAAAAAGGGGAAAATACTCGGCAATGTTTTCATTTTTTACGAGTCAGAAAAGAGCTTAAAGGAGATTCATCCTGGAGGAACGAGTGGTATAAAGGGTAGCAACTAGTTCCGGCAATGGTGGAACTTCTCAAAACATGTAATGGTCAAGAGGTTGGCTAATAAACCCACTCATTGTTGTGGTCCCTCAGGAAAGGAAAAAATAACCAAGTGAAAGCATATGATCGACCAAAGAGATGGCGATGATGGAATGAAACAACCAAGGCTCATCTAGCAGAATTTAGCAGATAAAAAACAACAATCACGAGGTGTAAATCAGGTATGGGTTCATGTTTACACAAGCTTGAACCATGGAGAACTCTGCTTGGATTCAGTTTCATGTTTACACAAGCTTGAAATGAAAAACTATGCTTGTTATAAGTTCGCATACCCCTAACATAATAACGCAAATCAAGGTAAATTCCCCCCAACCTTCGCTCCATCCGAAAGGGAGTTGTTTAATTTTTTAATGAGGTTGACACAATAAAAGAACTATCCTCATAACCCTTGTTTCATTTGTTAACAAGCTTGACACAAGACAAGGAACTATGCTCCATGACTCCTCGACTCATTTTTTAACGAGCTTGACACAAGGTCGAGAACAATGCTCATCACCCTTATTGTCATTTTTTTAACGAGGTTGACACAGGAACAAGAACTCTCCTTAGAACTCCTTGATTCATTTTCAAATGAGAATGACACAAGATAGGGAACTATGCTTGTCACTTCTTGTTTCATTTTTTAACGAGGTTGACACAAGAACAAACTATCCCCGTACTCCTGTTCATGGGCTATATGAGAACATGACTCCCAAGAGGTCTTCGCGGGATGGAAGAAACGCACTCTGGGAGGAATACGTGTCATGAGGCACTAATGACAGATCAGTTTCCAATGCCCCCAGTACATGATGTACGAGACCATCTGCATGATCATCAGCAGATGCAAAGATAGAACGAGTAGCCACATAATTGACCTGTGGCTGGGAACGTTCTGCTTGCGAGCAAGAACCGATAGGGGACGACGGTTGCACAAGAGGCACCGAGGGACTAAAGAACGATAATTGATCTATGGTCACCATTCTTCCGTCGTCTGGAAAACAAACAACATGGAAGAGTGAAGATACAAGGGCCCCCATGGCATAAATATAGTCACGGCCTTGGAAAAGACTGAAATCTAAAGCACCTTAGACAACCATGACATCTATATAGACAGTTTTGCCTCCCAAAGTAACAGGAAACTTCAGAAGGATCCCTAAAGGTTGACTGGCTCCTCCGTCAAATGCCAACAGATTTTCCGTGACCAGCACAAGCTGTGCGGAGCCCAAAGCTTGCCAAATAGTGAAAGGCATGAGGCTAACCGATGCACCCTCGTCCAAGGCAGTGTCAGGTACTGTCTTATCATAGGCATGTATTTTAATCTGGAAAGGCACATAGGATGGAAGGTGGAAAGCAGTCAAGTGACTACAGTCGAAGGAAATGACCGAACTACTTGGTGGATGTATCATATGATTGCCCCCATGCTCTACAAGAACCGAAGAAGGACTCTCTGAATTAGCGGGGATAAGAGGGTCATTCTCGGACTTTGGAGAATCTGACGAGATGAGAAGAACATGAGTAGTATAATCATGATGCTCTTCTGTAATAGACTGGTCAATAGGTGGTGAATCCAAGTTGACACAAGTTTGTACTAGCAGCGATTGAGTCAGAGAAGGAGGAATCACCCAACCTTAAGCAAAAGTAATAGCGACTAGGTTTAACGACGCCAGAGCACGTCTCTAGCCTAAACCTCTAAATAATATGCATTAATTTCCAATGCATTGTTAGGTTCATTCAATTGATTTTAGAGTTGATCTTGAATTAAGTTTCAGTTTTCAGGCCCTACCAAATGTATCTCAACAATTCTTAGGATGCAAATACAATGAGTATAGCATCTTTCATTTCGATGAACACCTACTTAAAGGAGGGTAGAAAGTTCATTCCCAAGAAAACACAAGTGAATGCAAACACTAAGAAACAGAACGCATCAATACACTAATCTCACAATGCATCGATACTACTAATGAAAGATTTAGAGTTCGCTTTTCAATTTCTCAAACATGAAAATTTGAAATGCACATATACTTTCAATTTCATATATCAAATGAATGCAATCCCTTAATATTTTTTTTGGTTTTGAATTTAAAGAGACAAATAAGTAAGTGTAAATTTGATCGATCCAAACAATTGTGATCTATGCTTAGTAGTGAAGAAATTGAATCCATATGAAAAATTGGTTCAACAATCAACACTAAAAAACGACCAGCAAAAAAAGTGGCAAAAACTTCAAGAAAATCAATAAGACAGTTGCGGATGAACCTTGGATAGACAAGAAACCCAAGAAAATGGTTTGAACGCTTAAGAGAGCTAGGTCACAGGGTCTAAAAACACAAGATTCACTCAAATGAAATCAACGAGACAGTACCTTAACCAAAAGCAATCAAAACAAGCTAATGAGAGACAAGAAACAATAGGGGTTAAAGAGGACTGATGGATTCAGGAGGTAAAGTTGTAAAAACAACTTTACAGGAATCGTTGTAGGTGTTACACTGACAACTAGAGACTAGTCGCAAGAATACACCTGTTTTCAGAGACATCGTCGTAGGTGTTACACCGACAACTAGAGACTAGTCACAAGAATACACCTATTTTCCGAGACGGTCTGATTTCAGGACTCGTCGCAGGGATTAAGCTAGCAACCTGAGACAAAAACCAAATCGTTGTAGGAACAAAGCTAGAACATCAATGACGTCGTCGCAGCTATTAGGCTATCTTCAGCGACGATCTTACTTAAGCAAAAGACAAAGTAAAATCACCCAAATGACACCAGATTGATCTTCCAAATAGTAAGGGGAATTCCCAATTGACCCAGGTAACCCAGAAAACTAATGGTTCAACCCCCAAAATTCAAGGGACACTAAATCAAAAGACAAACTAAAAGTAAACAAGAAGAAAACATACAAACATTCCCCAGCGGAGTTGCCAACTTGTGATAAAGGAAAGTGTTCCCTCTACAGATAGAGGCAACCCCTCTAGCCCTAGAGTGGGTCTAGTCATAGCAAAGACAAAACAATAATCGATTCGCTAAAATAGTCATCGTTGGAATCCTACCTCAAACCGGTTGTTGCTGAAGTTTTCATAGCGCTACTCCAGCTTCCGTTCTTTTCTCCTCAATGAGTAATCAACCTAAAACACCACAAGAAAACAATAGAGCACGTAACCGAGAACAACGATGATCTATTTACTTATAAAGTCAAGAAATCATAAGCTATCAAGTAAATTGTACACAAGATATAGGAAATCATCATTGATTGTATTAAAATGAATCAAAATTAAATCTTACAACCAAGTATTGACGTCACAAGCCTTCTTGGAGGGTACAATCAGTATGTTCCTTCAAGAATTCACTCTTAAGAATGGGTCTCCCAATAGGACAATAGCTCTCTCTCTCTCTATCAAGCCCTCATGCAAAGCTAAGATACTCCACAACCTCTTATCAAACTTTTAGCAATCCCACACTTGCCACACTCACACCAAAGCTATCTACTAAGTTTCAAACCAAACTCAAAAGAACTAGCAAGCACTAATTCCAGCACTAAAGAACTAGCAGATCATAGCAATGGTGAGTGATTTTATAGGAGGAGTCTCCATGCGATGAGGGAGAGGGAGCTTATCCTCAAGGGAGGTTGAACAAGAGGAAAAACCTCCATCCAAAAGGAGGAAAGGTGACCCAAACTGACCCAAAAACCAGCTCTAGGAACACCTAGAAAGCCGCTTGTTTGAACAAATTCGCCAAATCTGGATCGTCGCATGTCATGAACTAAGTCTCAGTGACAACATCACAAGGAGGTAATGCATTCAAACGAATCGTCACAATAAATAGATAGGAGCCTCGCGTCGAGCCCTAAAATCCGACCGTCGTCGAAAACACATGTACACCAGTGATGGTGTCGCGACAACACTATTCATGACAAGGGATCGTCACACATTTTGATGGCTTATTAGCAACGATGTAGAAACGTAGGAAAAAAGAGTCAGTCTTCAACATTAGATTTTTAATATTTTTCCGTAAGTGGGAAGATATGGACATGTTCATTTGATACATGACATAGCAAGGGACTGAGATGATGAGAGTGAAAAATTACTATGTAACACCCAGTATGGACTTCCACTTATATTCCACCCATTTCCTCATCTCTCCTTCCCCCACTGCTGCAGAATTCCATCTACCCACTAAAGCCCATTTTTGTAAATTTCTCACCCGATCCTGTAGAACGTCGTATCCAAAACTGAGAATAGGCACAAGAGAACAAATTTTGATAGAATGTTCATTCTAAGACTGATGATGTTGATAACCACGCGAACCATGAAGTGGATTGAATTGTGCATGAGCACCACTTGAAACACCTCCAGATATATCTATGTGGCCACCAGCTCCCTTGTCATTTGAAAATAAATACATGAAATGCACATAACAATGAAAATAAAAAATAAACAAACATTCTGAGCACCTGAATAATAGATATTTCTGCTCAAATTTTAGCAAGGAAATCCTAGCAAAAACCTTGAAATGCAGCAAATTGGGTAACAAGGCATGGTTTAATGTTTGATTCACCACACTAGGTTAATATATTCATTTTATGTGAATGAGATAATACATTAGTGAAATATCAGAGAACCGAGTAGTAAATGATTGTTAAGTTAAATGATAGTTTTGCAAAGGAAAAGGTTCACCCTATTGAACTGAGGGTAAAATCAAGAAAATGATAATTATTATACTAAAATACTAAAATGACCATTATAATCAAATAATCAAATTGTAGAGCAAAGTGGATAAAACAAAAGTGAGATCTGAACATGTTGAGAGGAAGAAAATAACACAAAAGTCAAAGGCTGTGAAACCCCGCATTAGATTACCTCATTTTATATTTACTCCAGAAGTATGGTAAATAAATAAAAATATAAATAGAAGATCCATAATAGGTTATGCTTTGGGTATTGGGTCTAGGGTCATTTCTTGGAGTAGTAAGAAGCAAAGTAATGTACAATTCGGTTGAGGAGACTTCTTCATGATGCAGGAGAAGAACAAAAAGAAGCTACATTGATTAAATGCGACAACCAAAGTTCACTCAAGCTTAAAAATAACCTTGTTTTTCATAAAAACACAAAATAGAACAAAAAGATGGTACAATGATTAAATGCAACAACCAAAGTTCAATCAAGCTGGCAAATAATCCTGTTTTTCATAAAAACACAAAAGGCATTGATACTTAGTTCACTTTGTTAAGCTGGAAAATAACCTTGTTTTTCATAAAAACACAAAACATAACAAAAAGATGCTACAATGATTCAATGCAACAACCAAAGTTCAATCAAGCTCGCAAATAACCCTACTTTTCATAAAAACACAAAACATATTGATACTCAATTTCACTTTGTTAGAGAAAAGGTCTGTTCTAAAGAAATTTTAATTGAATATTGTAACGCTTGTGAAAATGCAACATATATCTTCACCAAGCCCCTTGGGAAGATTAAATTTGAATTGTTTGGGGAGATGATAGGTATGTGAGTGAACCCTTTCTCCATTAAGGGGGAGAATTGAAAATAATGGAGAATTATGTAATATTGGAGAAAGTTTGTTTCAGTTGTGAGTGTGTCCTAGATTAGGATTAGTTTCTATTTTCTAGGAGACAATTTTGATTTCTCTAAATTCATGTAAACCTATATATTTTGATTCTATGATTAATGAAGGTGTGTGGTACTGCCCAAACAGTCTCTAGATGCAACTTGTTCACCTGTCAACGACTAGTTTCAATATTTCAATTTTGTCTTTCATTTCAAAATTTTCATATAATTGAATGAAAAAAATAAAATACATTGTAATTATGTTACAATTTATAGTCTGTGATACAATTTATAATTTGTGAGTTGAAAAGTTGCAATCTTCAAAAACTAAAATGATTGTCTACAAGTTAAATCCACTATCCTTGAAAAGTGTGCAAAACTCTTTCTAACTGAAAGAAAAAAATATATATACATATATCTAAAGAAAAATGAGTGCTCATACCTCCAAATTGCAAGTATGCTTGCAAATTTATGTCCATGCTATAAAAATAGCATACATTACAATGCGACAATGATGCAATTCGTATGGTGTCCCATGGTTTCTCTCTGAAACGGATTCCAAGCCTGACGGAAAGGCCATTATTATCTTCAAGGACAGTCGTGATATTGGATATCTTAAAGGCCTCGACATATAAATACCTTTAGAGCACCCAGTCGTGGAGGATATTCCTAACCTACAACCGGGTTAGTAGGTATAGATAGCATGACAAACATAGGCCAATGTCTTGCTAGCAAGATAGTACTCACTCCAAATCCAAATCCAAAACCAATACCACACCTCACTATTTCTTATTGCATTTAATACCACCCCTGACTATTTCTTACTACATTTAATCGAAATGAGATGTCATTCTACCACCCATATAGGGCTCAAACTTTATCTTGAATGTGATGTTACTCTGCCACCCCCATATAAGGCTCAAACTTCTAATTCCATATTTTGTCTCAATTATCTAATAAAATGAGTAAAATGAGTTGTTTTCAGTGTGATTTTTTGGATTTTTCTGGGGTAGAATTTGGCAGAAAAATTTGAGGTGAAATTTTGATTTGTGTTATTTAAATTGGGTTTTTATTGTATATATGGATTCAACGCCAAGAGAAACCCCTACTGAGCAAGAATTATCCATCAAACTTGTGATTTAAATAAATTATTTCCCAATTTTAAAAACATTTGACAAAAAATCCCACCATAAAAACTTCCAAAAAATCACACTAAAAACAACTAATTCAATAAAATTTCAAAAAAAAATTAAAAAACTAAAAAAATAATTAAAATTCGTACACATAAATCTAACCTAAGACCCAAAAAGATTACAACACTTTATGGTCAACCTGATAGAGTAACATGGACCATATATGTCCGAGGAACGAATAAATCTTTTTTAAGAGGTAGGTATTGTACTACACAACTTTAACCATGGTCCATGAATTTAATAATTTTCCTTCTTTTAATTTCTACTCATTTTGTGGTGAGGCACACCGCATTTTATTACGAGCATGATACTCTCACGTAGGGTCAATAATATTAAATTAATCGTAATAATAAAAAATTATATAAATTTTAAAAAATATAATATTAATTTAAAATAAATTTAAATTTAGGTTTTGAAATAAAAAATAGAAGTAAAAAAATTTATTATTTCAATCCAGGTAATTAAGGAAATAAATTGTTCACTAAATCATTTTAGCTAATATTTTTTGAAATTAACGATAAAAAATATATCAAAATATATCTTGGTGATGAACACTGCCAATACTAATAAAGATTTACTTGTTAGTGTTAAAAATAAAAAATAAAAACTATTGTCTGTATAATTAGTTTGTAATAAAAAATAATAAATACTTATTTATGCTTATGTGTTACTCATTAAATTATGAAAATAATTGTTTTTTATTAATTTACAATGATTAGAAAAGATTATTGTGTTTATAGTTGGTTGCGTTTTGAGGTGCCCTTCATTTATTAAGCACAAAAAAGAACATATTTCTTAAAGCGGATTTTTTTTCAAGGTATTAATATATGCCATGGAATTAAATGATATTAAAAAAAAAAATTACACCTTAATAAATTTGATCTCTCTTGATTTGATAAATCGGGTTTGAGATGAATTTACACTATTGTAGTTTATGCCATTGTTTATAGTTCTTGATCTCTATAAGCTTAGTGAAAAAAATGAAGGGTTTATTTACTTGACCATGACCAATGTCTTAATACATCCATTCTTAGCATATTAACCTCATAATGTGGTGAAAGATCGCCAATAAAGGGCATGCATTATGGTTTTAGGTCACGTTCTTGACAAATAGGCGTTGCAAATTCATTTATTGTGTAAAGCCCTTATCTTGCTCCCTTGATTATGGATAAGACCATAACTCCAATCGAACAAAAGCACTTGATATGTATGCTAAAGATCTATTTTGAAGGTTATATGTTATGGTTAGTGGACTTGATCATCGCCCATTAGCTCAAGAACTAAAGTTGGGGCCTAATTCCCTCAATTCGTTTCCCAAGTATTGTATAATACCTTATATTAATTTCAGGGAGATGTATAATTCCTTCTCAATGACTTAGTAAAATCCGTAAGCGAGAGATAACTTAGGAAGAGGAATCAGCCTGAAGTTTTTAGAATTGTGATCAATGTTGTCACCACTCTGCAAACCAATGGAGGGAGCTCCCCAGGACCAGATCGAAGGCCTCTCGCAGACGGGCGAGCTGATCTCGACCCACGGGCAATGTTAACTTATGGACATGGAATAAGATCTGACTTTTCCGCTGCAGATCGAATTTCCCACAGGTTAGACGCGACAAGTTTCTTCAAGGCATGGCCTTTCCACACCTTCGATCTTATGATCAAGGCAGAGTTAGGATGTAACAAAGCAGGGTATGAGGGACTGTCATCGATGGCCAGGAGTAAGCTCAAGGGCCCGGAGATAGACAAGAAGGTGGTGGCAAACAATGACATATCTGCAACTAGATCGGAGGGAGGTTGGATCCGAGGCCAGCGTTCATTCCACAGATCTGTTGTTGTGTTGTGTTGCTCGGATCTGGCAAACGAGGAAGACGTGCAATCAATAGTGAAACCCCTTTTTTGGATCAAGGGGACCACCATCGTAGAGTTGGAAGGCTGTAACAACACAGGGTAGGAGGGAGAGTCGTTGATAGCCAGGGCATGGAGCCGAGGATTAGTCTTATTCCTCAGATCTGCTGCAGAAGTGTCTTGCTCGGATATGGTCAACGGGAAAGACACGTAATCAATCAAAAAGACTCTTTTTTGGGTCGAGGGGATCGCCATTACATATTTGGAGGAACCAGTCAGGACTTTAGCAAATGGATTGAAGCACGACGAAGACCAAAAGGCAGTCAAGGCACTAGATCTCTGGTTGATGGTTGAATACGTATTCCAGAAGCGGAGGTTTATGATCGTAAAGACCATACCTGTTCGCTGCAATACCTGGGGCAGTTGCAGTCAAAGCCACTCTTGCGGAAAGGAAAGACCTCTAGACTGGTGCCTGGACCCAGATTGCCAGTTCTGGCTCTGATGGGATAGTTCCCAATCGATTTCAAATCTTTGTTAAAACGCCCACGGGGAAAACAACCGTGATCTAGATTTATGATAATGATAGTGTTATAGACTTAAATAATAACATTGCCGCTCAGATTGGTTACCCAATTGGGAAACAACACCTAATAACTGGGCAAATCGCTACAAATCGCTACAGGACTACAAAACCATACAGGATTACAATATCAAGCCAGGATCTACAATCATACTCAATATGAGACTACGAGGAGGTATCAGAGGCTTTAGAACTAGTTCAAAGAACACAAGGTCTTTCAAGGACGCAGTCAAGGGCAAAGGGAAAACAAATCCCACAGCCGCCACTGAGCCCCTAGGGCCTTACATTGTAGATCAAACACATGAGAGCCCATCCCTCACCATCGATATACCAAAGGTAAAAGCTATATACTCATATCTACACACATCTTGTAGATTTAATGGTTTTCGGCCCAGATCTGACGTATGACATCAATGGATCCAAACGGTCTGGAAAAAATAAATGCAAAATCTACTTATACCCCAAGGGGTTTTTCATAGTAAGATTTCACAAAGAAGAGGAAATGGAAATAATCCTCAACCAAGGGCCATGGTTCTGGGGCAGTGCTAGATTGTTCATCACCCCATGGTTTCCAAATTTCGATGCCAATACAATGGTGGTATCAGAGATGCCAGTCCAGGTTAGGTTGCATAACCTCCCTTTACATGTTTGGCATCAAAAGGATTTAACCACTATTGGAAATACCTTGGACAAACACATAAAGATCGATGTAGAGAGACACCTAAAAGGAATATTTACTTTCACTAGAATATGTGTCGAAGTAGACCTCAGCCAAGGCTTACCAGAAAGTATAATCTTGAATTTCAATAATACGCAGTGGACACAACACTTGGACTATGAAAACACTGCGTTTCGATGTCGTGGATGTCAACAAAAATGCATGCCCACGTACCAACCCCAATATCAACAACAAAGGAAGCCGAAAGGATGGAAAAATATAGAAACTTCGATATGAAGGTAGCCACAGCAGAGAAAATAGAACACAATGTAGAAGAAGATGAACAAAAAATTCAAGAAGGAAAAAAGAGAACAATTTGGAACATGAACAAGAACTTCAACTGGAAGTAAGTGGCATCAAACGAACTCACGGCTCCGTAGGATCAGATTCGGACAAGGAACAACCAACGAACACAATGGAAAACCAACTTGCCACTATCGACTCCACTCCCAACACTGATGGTTGGCGAAGAGTGGAGAAGAAGAAGGGCAGGAAAGCTTAGGCCAGCTGCTTTATTTGGTTCTTTTCTTCTCGCTTTTTTGATTTCAGGAACAACTCATTTTGCTTTCTTCTATTTAGGCAGGACTGTATATTTTACATCCTATGGGCTCTATGATCTGCAATCATACAGCTAAATTGAATGCTTAATTGCATATACTATGTAACTTTTTATTTTGTTTAATAAAAAGTTTGATTTTTTCTCTGGAAAAAAAAGTATTGTATAATACCTATCCTTAGTGCTTAAAACTTCATATTGATGCTCATATCCTACTCT
Source organism: Pinus taeda (assembly GCA_000404065.3). NCBI lineage: Eukaryota > Viridiplantae > Streptophyta > Pinopsida > Pinales > Pinaceae > Pinus > Pinus taeda. Next base: position 45,936 of record APFE031176976.1, read on the forward strand.
AAGGATAAAGATATCATATATAGGTCATGTCTTTCAGTTTGAGGCCGTATTTATGGTTCATGGCCCTAAAGCCTTTGTTTAGGGCATAAGGACCATATTTTCCTCTAACTTAACCAATTCCTATTATCAAAGGCATTATAAGGGCAACCAAGATACTGGATATCCCTTTTAATGACCCAATGTGGTGATTTGAAACATCAATCAAGGTTCACAAGCCCTAAAAGCCTCATTTGAAGCCTAATTCTTCATTTTCTTCCTTTTACAATTATGAAGTCAATGAAACCCATCACACATGAGGAAATGCTTCTAAGAGCACATTGGAGATCGAAATTCCTAGTTAGAGGGACAATGTGATGGATTGTGGTATAAACTATGACATATGCATTAATTTTATGTTATTCTCAAAACAAACAATTATTTGTAGAAGCATAAAAAAATGTTTGTAGAAGTTATGGCAAAGTTACTAATAGAATTTCCTATCCCATACACTAATTTGGTAAATTTTAACATTTTTCCTAACCATCCAAATTAAAAGCAATTGATAATTATTATTATTTTTTTTGTAGGCAAAGGTGTTACTCTTGTTTTTCTATTATCAAGTCAAAAAATTACAGCAGTATTGGTGGAGCCATCTACACGCCCACAAGGGGAAATCGAGTAGGGCATCCACCTAAAGTTTTTAACCGCAGACCAAAAAAAGAAATACCATAGTCTGTTTTTCCATGCTATATAACTACACAATCATTCCACGTTCTGATTCTGCTGATATACACATGATAGCTATCTATTACAAAACTATGAAACCTGTCTAGTCTATCTATATGCCGCAGATTCATCAAAAAAGAGAAAAACAAAACAGAAGTTACTCAGCGGCATCTCCTAGATTCTGTGAGATCTCTTTGTTGCTCTGCTTCTGACCGTCTTTAAGCATCTGCTGGATCTCGTCCAGCTTTTTCTCCTGCATATCCATGGAAATTTGTAGTATGCGGAGCTCCCTCCTCAAATTGGGGGCTCCCTGAGCCAACTCTGCCATTTCAGTAGCAGCCTGCTCCAGAGCTTTAGCTAATAACCGTTTCATCACCCAGTAGATGTGTAAAGACTGTTTAAACAGGGACATTCTGCCTCTGTATTGTCGGGGTCATGCACTAGAAATTCCCAGTCCTCCATCTCCGAGTAATATTATTATTATTATTATTATTTCAGGATTATTATTATGTGCATAAATATTATTGGTTGGGAAGAATTTTTTGTATAATTATTTGGCAAATTTAATATCAATTTTTATAATGGTATATAGATATTTCTATGTGATTTTATTCTTGAATTCTTTGTTCTCACTTTTCTATAATCAATTTCTTTTAAACACCTTTTATGTTCTTTGTAAATAAAAGGATATTCAATTCAAAGTATCTAATATAATTAGAAAGACAAAAATTGTTAGAGTTCCAAAAAAAAACATTGAAATGTGTAAGCTTATATAACAATTTCATCTATCATGTTGTAAAGCTTATTTTCTAGTTGAGCCCAAATGCTCATTCTGCAGCGAAGTGTGATGTGGAATAGTGTCCATTCGTCTTCAAAGTTGAAATTTTGCTCATATCTGCCCAAAAAAATTAAAACAACCATACAAAATATTTAAATAATAACGATTAATAAAAAATGCACGTGAAAAAATTAAATCCCTCTTAACTCATGTTAAATCATTATTTAAGATAAAACTATACAGATTATTATTAAAATCTTCTTTTATTACCAGCTAATAAAAATATCTACATTTCTTCAATTTTAGGGGACATTTCTTCAATTTTATCCCATGAAGTGTTTTTGGTTTTTGACCGTACAGTCCTCACGTGCTTTCTGTACATCTAAAAATTTGTCAAAAGTGATCATATTCGATCTGATTTGGCCTTATCATATCTCAGTCAGAGGGTATACATCTATTTTTATATTATTTGCACGCAGATAGGTTGGTCATTTGTAAAATTGATTGGGTTATTTTGTGGTCACATGATTAGACTTGTGCCATGTACGATTTGTTCTTGCAACTATTAGAACGAATTCTTGTAACAATATTTGATCAAATTACCAAGTAGGTAAGTGATCATCTCTATGGCTTTCTCTTTAGTAAACCCTATGGTATTTTTACACATTTTTTCGGTGAAATAATTGTTTTTAGTAAGATTTAATTATTTTTGGGAAAAATGATTTAGGATTTTTCAAATTTCGTCAGAGAACTTTATTGAAATTTGTGGTCATCTTGTGGTAATCCATTTTTCTAGTTTGATTGTTCACATTTTTTTGAGTGATGAACCTAAAGTATTTTGGTAAGAATATTTCATTTTCGAGTAAGTTTTTAAAGGAAATTTGGAATAATTTTTTTTAGAGTTTTGTTCTAAGTTAGATGTGGAACAAGTTTTTTATAACATCACCGAGTCCATGATGATAAAGTTCTTTACTCCCCAAATTAAAAATGTAACAATTATTCCCATCAAAAGAACTTTAATATATGTTAACTGAAAATAAGCCATTGTTAATTAAACAAATTGAAAAAGATTCCTCTGAAAATAAGAACATGTAACCATGGGGATGATTAGGCTATATGTTTTAGATAGCTTATTGTATAATATTGATAAATAGACAGCTCCAAAGGAATGCTAGGATAACTTGGCCTTTCTATTTGGAAAGGACAATGAATTTCATGATTTACACTTGGACGTTGAGTTATCAACACTGGTACCTGATGAGAAAGCCTCTATTGAAGATTATTTTTCCAAATTTAGGTTATTGTTGGCACAATTAAAAGGATGCGGAAAAAATCACAAAAGGAGTGTATATTTTTGGTCTTATTAAAATTAAAGGTTCGTTTTTAGGGTTTTCATCAACATTCTATTCTATCATGGATGCCCATGGAGATTCATTTAAAATGCCTAGTTTTGAGAAATTTTGTGATCACCTTACAAGAGAAAATTATAAGCTAGAGCAACTAGATGTTCTTTCTAGTTCATCAAATCAGGCTTCTGGCTCATTCCTTCAAAGATAAGCATAAAGCCTAGTTCAAATAGAAAGATTTTTCTCAATCTTATGAGTCTCCCTCCAAGTCTCAACATAAGATTAAATCTTCCCTTCCAACTTACAAGTATGATGAATCTTTCTCCAGGACAAAGAATAAGAAGAACAAGTCAAGTGAATCATGCACGTTTTTTGGCAATTTTGGGCACACAGAAACAAAGTGTCAGGAAAAATTGGAAGTGTTAGATGAAGCCATGAAGAAGCACAATATTTTGACAAGTAAAGGGAATGCAGTATTTTCTCAATCTCTATTTATATCTACAAATAGATAAATTCTTTATTTAGGTGCATCCCATAATATGACTCATTATCAAGACTTTCTTCCCTCCAAATCCTAATGAAAAATATCACAAATTTTAGTTGGAGACTCCACACAGCTTGCTTTCTTAGGGTGATATACCATGGAGTTATCTTATAGGTACATCAATAAAGTACTTCCTATTCATGTCATCTCTCCCAATTTATTATCCATCTATTAGATATGTCACTTTGGTGATGGGAAAATAGTAGATCTTTCTCCCAATCGCGTAGTTGGTAGATCTTTCTAGGAGTTGTTGTCGTCACTGGACAGATTGATCAAAATTCCATATTATACTTTTTTGTTTTTGGTTTTGAGCCTACCTCCTCTTCCTCTTGCATTTCTCATGCTAATTCTTTTAGTATTCTTTGGCATGAAAGTTTTTTACATCTAAACTACAAATATTTTCCACAATTGTGTACTTGCTAGAATATGGTTATTGGTATTCCAAGGGTTTTTTGTATTGATGGGGTTTGTGCAAGTTGTGTTCTTGGAAAACAACACCAATATCCCTATCCTAAATGGAAATATTTACATGTTGCATCACCACTTGAGTTGGTGCACAACGATTTGATTCCATTTCCAACTTGTTCTTTCTCAAGGATTAAGTATGTATTAACATTCATTGATGCTTTCTCATGGCAGTCTTGGGTGTAATTTCTTAGGTACAAGAGTGAATTATCTACAACATTTAAGACATTCAAATCCTTTGTTCAGAAGCAATCATCTTGCTCCTTCAAGAAACTACACACTCATAATGGGGAGGAATATGTCAACCAAGCATTCAAATATTGGATAGAATAAGGCATATACCATCAACACTATGTTCCCTACACCCCTCAACAAAATGGCCTTGTTGAAATGAAGAGCCAAACGCTAAAGGAGATGGGAAATTGCATGATCTAGTCCAATAATATGTCATCAAGTGTGCAACTATGCAATGGTGTATATGACAATTGATATTATTTATACTATTATTATTATTGCTCAATTCTCAACTAATCTTGAATTCAAAGTGACCAATGGGATGTTTTCTTTTCTATGCCAACTAACTCATATGTTATTTTATTGCTTGAATACATATGGAATTTTATGTCCTCTAAATCCATCTAAAAAGTTATTCCCCTTCCCATGTACTAACCAATTCCAAACCCAACATTTGTATTATGCAATTTTTAAAATGGGTTCTTAGGGCTAGACTGTGTATTGGTAATAGGAAAATTATTTGTTGAAAATTGTTACTCAAGGTACCTACATTTTTGTTTGAATTTAGTGGATACATGTTTTATTTTTTGTATGTAAAATGAAAATATGAATTTTTTATGATGTGTTTTTCACTATAGGTGATGCTACTAGTAATGAAAATTATGATTCCATTTTTCTAGAAGGATCTTAAGATGATTCATTTGAATTCATTTATCGTAAAAGCTACATTAGTCCTTAGTACATTTCTTTTGATGTAAATGTTTTATTGATTCATACATCATCATCATACGAATTCATCAAATGGAAAATGATGCCCAAGATAGTTAGTGACACCTTATGCCTAAAGGTGGAAGAATTGCTTTTGGTACCATAGATACAAAATGTCACTCATTAGTCACTCACCAACCACTACCACCCTTTCCATTATAGGTGCATTTGAGAAGATGATCTTCTTCCTCTTATTGAAAGTAGAAACTAAAGTATTTATTAGTTTTTCTATATTTCATCTTTTTGAAGACCATACAAAGAAACAACATTCTTATAAGTTTTTTTCCATATTGACTTAAAAAACTTATAAAATGATACTCTTTAATTCAATCAAAAAATAACCATAAATGGTGCTATAAGTAGTGAGTAGTGAGCGTGTTACAATCGTTTGTGACTCTAACCTGATTACTTTGCTTCCTTTCTTTGCTTCCTTGCAACAATTATAAGAATCAAGGCATGGAAATTAATTAAAAAAAACTTAAAATCAATTCCATTCATGTTACACACAAAATTTAATAATGAATGATCTGACCATGAAATACTAAAACAACAACAAATATTAGCTAGTAGGTGGAGCATTCAAATGTACAAGCTTCTCTAATGAAACATGTATTATAGGGTCGACTGTTGGAGCCACATTAGATGATGCAAACGGGGATGAATGAGGGAAAACTATTACAACCACAATGTATGAAATGGTGGGAGTTGCAATAGTGTATATTGGTGTAGTAGTAATGGGAATTGAAATAGGTCAAACTGGTGTAGCAATAATAGGGATTATAATAAGTTGAATTAGTAGTGGTTGACATATGGATGCAACCACTATGGATGGATAGGATGCAAAATGTGGTGGGGTTGGGAAGTGATAAACCCTCATGGGTTGTATGATCAATTGGAAGATGATGGTATCCGAAGAGCTTGGACAAGGTGATCAACGATTAAACCTACCTTATAGTCTAGGACAAATGATGTGCAGAATGGAAAAATGGAAATAGTGGTAACTTGACAAAAAATTAATTAGCCTACATACACATTTATACTATTTTAATTAGTCTAAAATTTGAAATTCAACCAAAATAAGTTAACAGATTCCACATTAAAACAAGATTTAACTTGAAAAATGATACATGGGAATGGGGTGGTCTTAGTTCATTACTTTCTCGTATAGTACCCTATAGAAACACAACAACATTGTTACAATTGATGTCTGATAAACAATTTGTAGAATCAAAACAACTATCTTCATACTCATGTACATCATGCATTTCTAAGGTCCCTTGTACAGAAAAAAGAGTCTATGAAAAGTTGTCATTGTATATTCGGAATGCCCGAAACAAGATAGTTAGAAGGATAGGTTTCCCAAAAGAAGACAAGTTGACATAATAATTTCACATAAACTTGATTATGTCCAAATTAACTTAGATTTATTTGAATTCCTTAGTTAAATACTAACAATGAAATATTATGGCATTAGAGAATTCTTAATGGACAAATGTGTAATTTATTGTAATCGTTATTTCAACTTGGTCATAACCAAAAGGGAAATAATGATGTCTAAGGTGTAATGCAACATGAGGTACACTTTGATCTGAATGATAGGGGTTTCTTCATTATCCACTTTGATAACGATAATGACTTGGAGATGGTTGTCACTAAAAAATGATGGTTCCTTTCACTTTTTTTTTGGAAGTTACTTTGTGATAAATTATTTGAGGTTTGGGGATTGCATTGGATAACTTGAAATTCATTGAAATTCCTTCAACTTAGGTGCTAGGTTGGAGAAAAAACTATTATGACAAATTCATCACTTCATTCAAGTCTAGATTTGAGGGGCCTCTATTATGATCATTTTTCCAAGATTTGTAGTCAGTTTAAAAAAAAATGGTATACTAATTGGTGGGAAAAACCATAACGATGGCAGAATCTTGGTTGAGGGCTTAATACCCCATCAAACTCGTTTGTAAACCAAGTTCAAGATTATTTGCTAGATATCACCTTTTTAGTTGGTATTGTCCCTGCTAAATGTGGGAGCCTCACAAGAGTTACTAGAAAATTGATAAGTGTATATTGCACTATCTTAAGGGCACCACTCACATGGGCATTGTCCCTGCTAAATGTGGGAGCCTCACAAGAGTTACTAGAAAATTGATAAGTGTATATTGCACTATCTTAACGGCACCACTCACATGGGCATTGTCTCCTATGTACATTTGTCTACCTTGTGACACTTGTTCTCTCTTAATTTTGGACCAATTTGTGGTTGTTCTAAAAAGTAACAAGGTGTTGTTCTCTCCTCAATAAAACTAAATATACTAGTGCATCTCATGTTGTGAAACATCTTGCCAATATATAAATTATACTTAAATAACTAGGTCTTGCTAAATAACCTTCTCCATCATATTTTCTATAATAAAAATAAATTTACTTGTAATCCCCTAAATCATATCATTAGAAATCCAAAAATATTATTGAGACTCAGGAATTTAAATACATTACATTTGTCATTTCCATATTCACAAACAATTTATACAAGTGTCTGCATTGGCTGATTGATATTTTCATAAAATAGCTTGTGGAGCCCACCTTCACAACAAGTTTACGAACAAGTATCATATAAGAAAGCTACCATCATTAGGGAAACATGATGTGTGGTAAATTTTATGTCTTTACTCCATGCCTCTCCATTCATTTTCAAGTACGTGGTGAGCTCATATGGTTATTCTTTGATTGAGGATATTTGTAAATTCATTAAATTTATTTAACTTTATGGAGTGCACACATAGCTATTTTACTTATTCATGAGTTTAATTAGTCTTATCCATATTAACTCTATAAGTGTCAAGGGCTATCAACTCTCTTGAAGTGTAAACTTTTTTTAAAATGAAAAGAGATTTGATTTCTCTAGAAGCTTGGTAGATTTAGAGTTAAGAAGAATTTAGTGTCAAGAACTATAAACTCTCTTGGAATGCAAACTTCTTTTAAAATGAAAAGAGATTTGATTCTTGTAGAAGCTTGGTAGATCCAAAGTTAAGAACAATATAGACTAACTTAATTATTAATTGTAATATATATATAATTTGACTAAATCAAAATGTTATATATTACAATTATTTTGTTTTTAAATTTATTTTTATTTTTATATAATTTTAAGGAATCAAAACTTTTACATTACAAAACATGAGAAAATAAGACAACATCTCTTTCACAATAAATTAGAGAAGACCTCTCAACACATCTCTTCCATATTAAACTGGAACGTCTCTCAATAAAATAACTTTATTGATGCTATAACTCTATCCTTCCACATTGGTCCCACAGACCAATAACCCATTTCCAATTTATCGCCAACATGATCCTCCACAGTTATTGTTATATAATTTTAAGGAATCAAAACTTTTACATTACAAAACATGACAGAAATAAGATAACATCTCTTTCACAATAAATTAGAGAAAACCTGTCAACACATCTCTTCCATTTTACACTGGAAAGTCTCTCAATAAAATAACTTTATTGATGCTATAACTCTACATTGGTCCCCAGATCAATAACCCATTTCCTCGCAATTATTTTTATATAATTTTAAAGAATCAAAATTCTTACATTACAAAACATGACAAAATAAGATAACATCTCTTTCACAATAAATTAAAGAAAACCTCTCAACACATCTCTTCCATATTAAACTAGAACGTCTCTCAATAAAATAACTTTATTGATATAACTCTACATGGGTGACACAGAGCAATAACCCATTTCCAATTTATCGCCAACATGATCCTCCGCAATTATGATACTCCACTTGCTTGTCACCACATCGTTTAACAAGCAAAAGAGAGAATTGTGGAGAAGCTACATGGGAAGCTTCGTGCTGCCCTGATACTGTCGAGTGCAGAGGAGAGTGAAAGAGACAGGGTGGGCGCGTGCAATGCCTTTCTTTTTGAAATATGGCAAAACGACAGTCAGAGCGGCAGGAGGGGACGCAGAAAGTCGCTGCAGCAAACATGAACGAACGAAGAGGTAACGTACCTCCTGGTGAATTGGAGAGACGTAAGGATGGACGATGGCGTAAATTTTATTCAGTTTGAAATCGGCGACATAAAAATTAATTATAATTTCATTCAATTTCACTCCACACATTTTTCATTTGATATTTGAACCCAATAAATATTTTTCCAAGAAAAAAAAGCGAAAAAGCGAGATTATATTATATGAGAAATATAAAAAAGCATACATATATGCAGATTCTGAAGATTGGCGCAATACAACCGGCCAAAAAGACTAAAGCCAGTATAACCAATTCGAACCCAATAAACATTGCCCACATATTTCCACGTAAATTACAATGGCATATTTCTAATTATAAAAATTGATTATAATTTATTCAATTTAACTCCACACATTTTTCATTTGATATTCGAACCCAACAAATATTGCCCACATATTTCCAAGTGAATTACAATGGCATATTTCCAATTAAATTACAATGCAAAATTTTTATTAAATTACAATGACATACTTCCAATTAAATTACAATGCAAAATTTTTATTATATTTAAAAAAATGGTGTAAGAAAATATTTTTTCTTAGATTATTTTTTTAGTTAATTTTAATCAAAATATGATAAAAATTTAAAAGCTGGGTTTTTTAGGGTTCTAAGTTTATTTATGCATTCAAAAATGTATTTTGAATAACAAATAATCTTGAAATTGTATTGCCAAATTTTAGTGAATTCTGATGAAAAAAGCTATTTCATCTACCCAAAAAAATAGTAAATTTATATAAAATAAAATAAATATTAATTGTATTAAAAATATTAAATATTAAATTAAAAACAAACTTATTGATGTTTTTTTTTAAGTTTTCAAAAAGAGTGATTTTTTTTTTCTTTGGCATATATTTGCTTCCATAGAAATTTGGCATATTTTTGCCTCCATAGTTTAGATAACTTAGAGTTATGACCCAAATTATAAATAAACAAAATTATAATATAATATGCTTTATTAAATTAGATATAACTAGTCTAGATTCATTTTCTCTAGATCTATCAAGCCTCATGTAATGCCCTGGGAAAACGATGTAAATATTTGATTTATTGTGGTAGACACAAACTAAACTTGTTATTAGTATTTGATTAAAAGTTAAATGTAATTTGTTTGATTGTGAAATGTAAGAAGTGTTTCCTGAAAGAAGGTAAATTCTCAAGGAGGAAGTTGTCCTCTTGAGGTGGGAAAAAAAGTTGTTGAGGAAGCAACCCTAACTACCTTCCCTAAATTGAAGGTTTCCAGAGAAAAAAGGGAGAAGAGAGGAAAAATTTGCGTTGTAGTGACAGGTAGAAAAAAGGATACTCCAAAGGAAAAAGGAGGTGGTTAAGTCTGGTGATGATCAGATAGCCCTGCTCGCTGTACGAGCAACTTGCGGAAGACTGAGGTCTGGCAAGAAGCAAGGGGGAGATTCTGGACCTGAAGGACGAATCTCGTGGTCGGGCAGTTTGACAGACGACAGACCCAGTTTCGGGTGACTGTCAGAAATGACATTTTATCCAAGGAACTCTAGACCCAGTTTCGGGTGACTGTCAGAAACGACATTTTATCCAAGGAACTCCAGACCCAGTTTCGTGTGACTGTCAGAAACGACATTTTATCCAAGGAACTCCAGACCCAGTTTCGGGTGACTGTCAGAAACAACATTTTATCCAAGGAACTCCAAACCCAGTTTTGGGTGACTGTCAGAAGCGACATTTCAACCAGAAAACTCCAGGTATGAAGCAATCCCTAGAATTGATACTAATTTGGGAATTTTATAAGGTTATTTTTAGTTTCCCTTTTTCCTTTTATATTATGAAAGGAGGGTGAAAGAATTCTTACAAGGGAACCACTAAAACAAAAAGAATATATACAAGTGTGGACCTAGAACGAGTTCATGCAGTGCCCCTGTGACTTATGTGAACAATAACCCTGTAGCGAGAAGCACCAGGCATATAATCTTTACCCAGGCACATAAACCAGTAGGGCATAGAAACGTAATTATCATGCGGTAAGCATCATACAATGTATAAAGTAATATGAAACGAACAGACGAACTGAAGAATTTGCAGAGCAGTATATATTCAAATAAAACTACGAAAAAACACTGTCATAGTCATAAAATGACTATTCCATAGTTCATGAACCCTAACAAGGGCTAATGCAAAAAGAGTAATTAAGCCATACAGTCAAGCATTGTAAGGAGGGCATTCACCCCTTCAAACCAACAAAACTCGGGTCGTAAAGACCCAGACCATTAACAGAAGAACGGAAGCACAATTACATAAAATGTGCACAGACAACCTTGGCAACCGTAGGGGGTCACAATATAACAATCCAGGGATACAACCCAAACAGTTTAACCAACTGTGGAATTAAATTACATAACAAATGCATAAGCGAGCTCAAAGGCCCATCAATTCAAAATCAAGGTTATCAATTCATAGTCCATATCATGCGAAGGATTCCCAATCCTTGCATTAGCTTGGCAGACTTGCCAGGCTTAAGCTCTGCCAAAACCTCTGTATAGTAACCAAGAGGAAAATCCGTAAGGGGTTTGGGCCAGAGGGCCAATACTATCCGTCAATAAACATAAGAAAGGAAAAACAAATAGAACCCTACACTCAGTGCAAAGAATTCATCATTTCTTGTAGTGGAATGCTTATATTAAGAATGTTATGCAAAAACAATTGGTGTGAACTCACCTGTTCGCCGAGCTCTGAAAAGGCAAGACCCTGAAGCCAGGAAACTTCACCTGTGCCTGTGCATATCATGCTATGGGGAGAGACCCTCATACCTCGCCACAGAAAAAAGAGACATGTCGGAAGTAAGTTAGAGTTTTCAGATTGTACATAACACAAATGAATATAGTAAAGGGCGTAGGAAAATTAAAAAAAAAATCTTATAGACAGTGCAGTAAGCTCTTACCGCAAGGTAGCCGCTATAAATTTCTCGGTCCAAATTGCTCCGAAACAATAGCAGGCATGAGAACCATAACCATACATCAACTAGAGAAGTTTTGGTATGTGTTCGGTGCCCAAAGGAGGAGGGAGCTGTAGCAGGGCTGAGGGGGAAATGTCTCTGGAACCCTCGATGGAATGTTTCATTGAGTAAGGTGCACATTGAGATAGCTCCGCCCTCGGATGGGCATTCCTTCTTTCCCACCGTCGATGTGGGGAGGCGCTCGAGGGTGCGGAAGCAGAGGATACATAGACCTTACCTCCATCACGTGACAAAGCCAACAGAAGTAAATGCCTAGGGCCAGGTGTAATGAACAAGTACAACCAGCAATAAATCTGGCAGATAATACTCTGCCTCCATGGAATATTTCCAATTTGCACACATAAAGACGAGATATTTTACCCATGATCATCATGAATGTGAAGCCTGCGTGTAAGTGGTAATGGGGTTGACCCGTTTTACATTCTAGTGGCATGCAATAGTAATATAGAATGTGGTTAAAATTAATTTGGTTTTTACTATTACGTAGATTTACTGTGGGTATATTACACCTCAAGAGAGATCAAATCTCTTAAGATGCAAATTAAAAGTGAAAAGAGATTTGATCTCTCTCCAAGCTTGGTAGATTCGAAGTTAAGATGGATCTAAGCTTGTTTAATTTGCTCCTTTAAATAGGATATATTCTACATGAATACCATGGGTCAATACCATGGATTATGAGGCCTGGAAGGGGGGGAATTAATTAATCCCGATGGATTTGCTAAAATCAAGTTTGCATGGGGCTTGAGAAAGAAGACTAACAATGAGGTGTAAATGTATGGCCTTCTTCAAGGATTATGTATTGCAAAATATAAAGGAATAAATGATGTCATCATCCTAAGAAATTCGCTAATCACAAGTTTGTGTCTCACAAAGATGGCAACCCAAAGGATGATTCTCTCTCTCAGATCCTCCATCAAATCAGAGGTTTGGTGAAGTTTTTCCTCTCTAGATAATTTTACGACATCCTTAGAATAAATAATGTGGAGGTAGATTCATAAGCAAACAAAGCTTGTTCATTGGAAGAAGGAAAGTTTGAAGTTAATGACAAAACTGATCTTTGTTCCATTCCCTAAGGCCTTATGATATTTAGATTTTATATTTCTTCTGATTTTGTCCCTTTTTCGAATAATGGATTTGAAATTTTGTTCCTCATACCCCCTACCTCTCTTTTCTCTTCCCTCTCCCCTTTTCCTCCCATTCCTCCCTCTTATTTTTAGGCCCCTGGCTCTATCCCCTAAGCTTGCTTCTCCATTTTTCTCTCACCCCTCCTGACCCCTCTTCCCACTTCTCCATATTCACCCTACCCTCTTCCTCTCTCCACCCTCTTCTTCCTCCCCGTTCTGCCACCCTCTTGTCATGTTCATCCCTTCTTTCTTATATCATTAGTTAAGTTGTCTTTTGCATCAGTAGTTGTCTTATTTTATTATTCATGAAGGGTCACTTCTTTGGTTAATGGCTCCCCCCAGGAAACCTATTAACGTGGCATCGATTGAAATTTGCTGCCATGTAGATGGTGTCTTCAGCTCCTTGCATTCTTGCAAATATGATTATCCTCTGCCAGATTCTTAGAATCACCTTCATCTCATCTCAAAAAGATGATGAATTCCCGTAGAGGCCATATAGGTGACATTAATGGAAATATGATGATGCTCGTGTGACAAATGGGAATTGTGGTGTTAAATTGGCTTAAAATCTAGCTCAAGATTCATTCATGAATGTGTCAATTATGAGAATTTGCTACCCTCATCTATGAACAGAGAATTGGTTCTTAGACCCGTCTTTGGATTCATTTGTGGTGTCTAATCGAGACTTCTTCAGGTGGTTGTACGAGGAGATTATTCTCAAGGCCCTGGCGCTTTCACTTGCAATCGGGAATTCATGGGTTCGACACTTCAGTTCGTGGGTCGTTTGGCATAAGGGACTCTCTGGTTCCTATTTCTCTCTAGCAAACCTAGGTCTTTATGCTCCAATTGGCACCAGATTGGCACACACTTTTTGGTTAGAAAGTAACTCTGCACTCCTTGTGTTTAGTGTGGAAATTCATAGTAGTCAGAGGTATGAGGGAAGGTCCTCTATAATTGGTTTCCTATTTGTGATCCTGAGCTATAAGTTGAGTTATTTTCCTTTTATCATACCGTGGAAGTCTTTGGTTCAGAGACCATTGAGGATTTTTTAATTCAAAGTGTATATGTGGGATTGTCTTTACACTATGTATCTGAAAATAAGCTCTTATGTTCAACTTGGCATCCCTTGTTTTTATCAAACTATCATTAGCATTATGGAGGCGACTTCTCGGTCCCTTCATGCTGCACTAGTTGGTCACTTGTTGCATTTTTTCAAATTGGGTTGGTTGGGTTTACCTCTGCATATAGTCTATTGTGGTTATTCTTATAGCCATTAGTACACATGAACTCCTCCTTAACCTCTGATTCCTCCTCTTGTGATTGTGCTTGGTCCTAGTGGTTACCAACCCATGAAGCCCTGTAGAGGGTTGATGATGATTTACAAGTAAAATTTTGTCAAATGTATCATGCTCAAGTTGAACAAGCATATCGTATCTCGACTCTTTAGCAACACATTTTAATATTGGAAGATGAGGTTCACACACTCAGAGTAATCATTTCAGACTTCAAGTTTAACAAAGGATCATCCACTATGCAATATCATCCTCTGGAGCTTACAAACAAGCCGGTTATAGACCTCAATAGACCCGCTTCTAAATTTGATTGATCCTCATGCAAGGGATTTTTTTTTCGGCAGTTTATATGAAAGCCTCTCTATGTAATAATTTTGTTGTAGAAGTGTTGATAGGATGTATATATGTTGTAATAGGTCAACAGATAGGCAACTGATGAAATTTAGATTTTGAATCGATGTACTCCCTATGTATATGTTGCAATCGAGTGAATATTTAATCTAGATATTACTCATTTCTCTTTAAAAAAAGATACCATAGATTCTCATAAACTTGGACCTCAAAAATTAACTTGACCAAATCAAATTTACTTTAACTACCCAATAAAAATTAATAAAAATAA
>APFE031176976.1:61799-78122 GCA_000404065.3 Pinus taeda
AAAAAACAAATAACAAATGATAGCGAGAAATATAATAATAAAACGTAATCATAATCTTAAAAAAAAGAAGAAGAATATGGTGTTATTATGATAATGTGGAATAGTTATGTAAAAACACATTTTATATAATTCTCAACTAATGAATGTCAAAAAATTTATTAAAACCAAGGTGAGGACTTTTCGTCACAATTACGCTTTTTGTCTTTTGTTTTATACTTTTTTGACTTATGCCCTATGTTTTTGAATTTATGTATTCATTTTTTCCGTTTTTTTTTAGGGTTTTGGGTTTTAATTTTTAATACATTTTATTTTATGTTATATTATAATTATTGTTAATTTTATCCATATGAAAAATGATATTATATTTAATTTACCTAATTTATATTCGGAATTCTAGTAACACCATAATATTATATTTCTTATCGTTTTATTTATACTTTTACTTTATAAAAAATCAAAACAATTTGTTATAAAATATATAGGTAAATTGTAATCGCATAAGGATTTGATGAGTAACAATAATTATAAATCAATTATTTGATGAAGAGTAAATATATATTTAAAGAAATCAATGAAATCAAATCATTAATAGTTATTAATAGGTTGATTTATAGTCATTTTAGTGTATTTATAATATTTTTATATCTTTATAAAAAACATAATATGATATATATTTTTATTTATTTATTTATTTTGTAATATGATTATTATTTTAACACAATATTATAAAAGAGTAAATTTTTGTGAAAAAATTTAATAGATTATTATTTTATAGTTGAAAAGAAAATTACAATAGAGTGTGAGGCCATTAAGTAGGCTCCATTACATAAGAATATTATGGGAAAAACCATGGGTTACAAAACTTGGAGCTTATAAACTCTAAAAGGTAAATACATAATAAACTTATAATGTAATACTAATATATGGATAACCTTTGTGAAAAAACCTAATAGATTTACTATTTCATAGTTGAAAATAAAATTATAATGGAGTCACCATGCCATTAAGTAGGCTCCATTACATGAGAATATCATGGGAAAAATCATGGTTTAGAAAACCTAGAGCCTATAGACTCCCAAAGGTAAATGTGCTTACCCTTATAATCTCCCCTTAGACTTGACTCAGGGAGTTCAAATTTACCCAATATCTTTTTTCAAGTCCATATGAAAAAGTTATCATCCACTGGAATACATGGGTAACTAGCTGGTGTATTCACCAATTTTATAGGATACTTTGTTTTGTACTTGGTTCATTAACCATCTCACATTTCACCCTCAACGAGCATATGAATACACCTGCCACCCTCATAAAAAATAACTCCATGTGGCACAACACTAAAAAATGTATGCCTAAATAATAGATCTTAGAACAAACTAACCTTAATCTAGCATACAAATATAGTTGCCACCCTCATACCTATTCAAGTGGCATCATTCCACAACATATCCTTCATCTTCTCTATGCATGACAGGGATGACATCATGTGTCATTGGGTGTAATGACCCCGGTAAATTTATAAATAATTCTTTTGTTGTTACCATTATAGGTAAAAACATTGCACAAGGATTATTGTTTTTTGTAATGATTGAAATATTATTAATCAGAATTTGAGCACGGATTAAGTAAATCACATATAGTAACTTCGCATGAGGAAGTTATTCTCTTTTCTTGATAATGTTAAAAAAAACAGTTGCCAACAGAAGAGGGGAAACCCTAACTATTTTTTCTTCTTTCCTTAGTAAATATGGGGAAGGAAAAGAGACCGGGCTGTTGAGGAACAAACAGGAGGAAAGAAAAGAAAGCATGCTAAGTCTGGTGAAGACCAGATAGCATGGCATAGATGGTGCATTGAATTTCCTGAAGGCAGTGGTCTGGCAAATACGCTTGGGGGGAGACTCGGTTTTATTGTCGAGTCTCATGGACGGGAGGAAAGAGAAGCAAGAAAACAGTTTCCCAAACTCTGGAGAGGTGTGGGAACGGTGAGAGCAGAAGTACAAGTAAGTATGACTGTGGTTTCCATCTTTGTTCATAAAAGATTGTATCATTAAGGAGCACCACGATGGTGGTATTAAGTATATAGATAAACTGTTTGCTTAAAAGAAGACCTAGCAGTATTCTGTACGGGACATGGTTATGGACCCTGTTCGGAAACAATATTGGTAAAACTCAACTAAGCTAGGAGTAGGGGTTCTTACGTTTAAGAAGTTTACAAGTGTCCGTTAAGACTCCTGTAACCCCTTAAGAACCAGTAAAAGAAACCTGGGAGGCTGTAGGTTACATTAGAAAAAGAGAAGAAAAATATTCATAACTCTGTGACCACAGTGAATCGGAAATAGTAAACTGTAAGTAAAAATTGTAAACAAATTTTAGAAGTAAGGAGTATACAGCTCTGGAGACCCATGATAGAAAAGAACAGAGAAAAATCCTCTGCGATTGAGTATATCAGGGAAGTTCTTTTAAAGAAAAAATGTAGTGAAACTTCATTACAAATAAATAAATACCAAATAGAAATATCAGGACATAACATTACAGTTAAAGCCCAGGACAATGTCGATACAATGCCGTAGAACCTCATAGAGTCAGAATGTGGTCGGCGGAAACGTATAAATCAACTGCAAGAACCTTGAATATAATCACCATTCAACATCTGCATACACAGATACTTTCTCAAGCAACTAATGAACGGAAACATTTAGAACCCAAAGGACTAATTCAAATGCTATAACAGTCCAAACCGAATGACCTCGATTCTCTATGAAAACAGTCATGGCAGAATAACGAGAGCCAAATGAAAGAAATTTCAAGTATTGAAAACCTTTTAAAAAATAAGAATCTTTCTCAAGCATTCTTAATGTTGCGCGCTAATATATATATCAACCAAAACAACAAAATCGAATATATGTAAATCTCTTAACAGAAGAATAGCCGAGTGAATTATGAAATAAAATGTTTCCAAATAAAAGAAATTCCTCCATGCCGAGACCTGTAGGTTGAATCCGCAGAACTATCCTAAGGATTCGGGACCCCAGGCTCGGAATTTCATAACTTACAGCAGAACCAAAGAAGCACAGAAGGAAAATATAAACCGTATTTTATATTAATAGTAAATTTGTTCAAGAGCATGCAGACGGGTTAGGAACCGGTCGGAGGAGTACAACAAAACCCTTATAGCAGAACGAAAACAATATCCATATAACTATCGGCCAGTTAGCCATCATATAACCAGTACTGAACATATATTACATCCAAATAATTATCGGACTGTTGTCCTCAAATAAACAAAATACATAGCGATACAGTCATTTAAGTTTTACGAGGATAGAAGCCTCATTAGGAACGCCTATGGATGGCTCACACAGCCGAGAAAGAATTGTAGGCATCCTCTGAAACTATCACTGAACCTGACAATGCAATGATTAAGGTTAAGCCGTGGAACTGGCATCCTGCCCAAACAATAGCCGGGGTAGCAAGGGTTCGGTTGAACTCACCTGGGAAGTTTATCATTATATACGAGTAAGGATGGTTACCCTTCCATCCTCGGTGACGAACGATCCAAGCTCTGCCATTCACACAGTGAAATCAGTTAGAACCATCCACAGCTACCATAAAAATCTAAATCAATTTCAGGATTAACGTAAATAAATAGAAAGCATGAATGTTACCTGCGTTGCTGAGCAAGGTCGAAGCCTTCGGCTCACCTTCGAACGGAATGGGCAAGAACAAATCTCGGTATCGGTTCACCTTCGAACGGAATGGGAAATAACAAATCTCTGTATCGGCTCACCTTCGAATGGAATGTATCAAAGCCATAGCCGGAGGAACCCTCTGGAGGCGGGCTCGCAAACACAAATGAAGCCCTAAACCCTTAGACGTTGCCTTGTATAATAGGACGGTGCTTATCAACCGTTCGATGGAGGAAAGTGAATACCCTTCATCGATTTCCTCCAGAATCCCGAGGATCGACTTCCCTACAGAAAGTATTAAATGTCAACAGCAGTCTCCGGGAGTGCCAGCACAGATAGGGTAAGCAAATCTCGAGGGAAGTCCACCTGTCATGCTCTCGGGCAGTTGACATTAATTCATTTTGGAAAAATCAAACCGCCATCGTACCAACAGTAATAACCTCTGGTACTTAAAATCCGAATATCGAATCAAGGATTAAGTGTAAGGTTGATATGACCATAATATTTACCATATAAGGTTGGCACGGTAAATATACCGTGTAGATTAATGTATATTGGTAAAACCAGTTAAATTTTTTTCTTTTATCAATATTTTATTCTGATAGGAGTTGTGACATTGGGCCAACATGTATGCATGAATAACAAGTCTTACAACAACCCATAGGGGCTTCACTCAATTAACCTCTAACATATCATGTGCGTTCGTGGCATGCTAAACAATACCCTTAATTCGGCTACATATTGGAAAATACCCCTAAAAATCACATTATTTAAACCCTTACCAATACAAACCCAATATACCTTCCTTATTAAAAAAAACCCTAGTTACACTAGATATTGTAGGTATCGATTTTCTCATTAACATTTCTTATGCCCCTTTATATTTTGTCATTAACTCTGAGCTCCATTTTCTATACCTGCCAATATAAAAAACCTTTACACCCTATTATATGCTGAATATATTATGTAATTTTCCCTCAATATATATCCCCCAATATGAATGCACGTGATATGGTATTGCTACCCTAGGGAAGCCCCCATGCAACAACCTTGAGGAATAATCCTGCCTATGGCTATGCTTTACAACTTGGACCAAACACTCTAGGGTGTCCAAGAACTATTGTGGCTCTCCATAACAAACTAGCTCCTTCACGAGGTCTTGGCATCATCAACTTCATCTATGTTCTCTCATCCATGCATCTAGTTGACATCTTTCTCACTATATACCCAATTTTTTGAGTGACTTATACCTTATCTCCACTAAACAATCATATACGATGCTCATCTTACCTTGACCCAATATTTTACTATATTGTTGCAGCTAACTAGGATGTCTCTCTCCAATTGATCAAATCTACAAAGTGGTTTACATTACATCTCTCCCGCGTAGATCTCATGGTTACTGATCAAATTCCAATGAGGCTCTTTGTTAACTTCAACATGATATATCTAACAAAATTTGCATCCACTGTGTCCACATAGATCTGATGCATAATGATCAAATTCCAATCACGCTCTTTGTCAACTCCAACATGATATAATCTCGTGACATTTGCATCCAAAGTGTCCCACATAGATCTCATGCCTACTAATCAAGTTCTAATCAAGCTTCTTTATCAACTTTGTAGTACCCCTGGGGAAATCAATTTCTATTTAGACATTTTTTATTTAAAAAATAATAAATATTGAAAATTCCTAAGAGGCTAAAAAGTAAAAGTGAATGATTTATGAGGTTGTACATATTTATTGCTATTAAGAAAATAATTTTATTTTACTTATTTCTATTTTTTGGAAATAAAAGAGGAGCCACAACATGAGTAGTTACGCTCCCAACTGTAAGGAAATAGTTAGAATTAGTTATGGTCTAAGAAGGGGTTGAATTCATGAGAAAGGAAACCTGAAAAATAAGAATGAGGTTCCAGTGGAGATAAAGACTTGACCTATATAGATAAAGAATTCAACCCCTTCTATTCGGACGCTCTTAGGGTTGAGGAGATGACATTGTAAAAATTACTAATTTGTGTTGTGACAGAAAAGGAGCCAGAGCTTAAGGGGAATTGTTGGGACAACAATTCACTAGTTGGGAGGAGAGTGGTAGCTCCTATTGTATTTTAGTTTCATGAATGGTTCATGGTTGTAATAGAAATAAAGATGAAAACAAGAAAATTATTAATTATGGGTCTTTTGAAGAAAAAGGGTTTTAGGCTTTGAATTAACTGGTTCAATGGAATATTTTGTATACAGATGTTAGGATTAGTACTATAGAATATGATGTATATGAATGAAGTATGGTTTTAATTGTTTTAGTGATTTAAAGGTTATGTGAAAAAGTGTGTGTGTGTAGAAAGGTGGAGAAGCACTAAAAAATAAAAACCTTAATGTTAATCTCCTAAATCCTCACTGTCCCTAAGAGATGTGCTTTCTCGCTCAAGGAAGATTGATGACGAAACCCAGAAACGAGATCCCAAGCATTAAAGAAATTTTGAGGTCTAAAACAGGCCTCCTAAAGAATATTATAAAATAATATTATATTACCTCGTCAAGTTTTGGAGGAAAAAAGAAAAAACTACTTTTCAACCTGTATTTTCAACTTATCTCCCTATGATTTTACTCAAATTTCAAGCAAGAGGACTCATGGGACGCGAAATTTAATTTTTCATCCAAGGATTATCCATGTCACATACTTTCCATGGACCTTGCTACATGAAAATTGTTAAATACATGAAAAAACATGATTTCAATGACAAATCACTAATATGTTGCATCCAATGGTGTAGGGAGGGTGGCCCAAATCTGTAGTGCCCCTGAGTCCACTCAATAACTGATTTGGAATCACCAACAATTGTTATCTACTCAATTTCCAATTGGTTAGCACACCATGGAACACCCCAAAGTGCTAGCATTTATGCTCTACTATTACATCCTGCTCCCCCATACCAGCTAAAGTGATATGACTGGCTCTATATGGCCTTGTTTGTTGTGATGGATTCACTATCACTTATGTTATCTCTGGCTATGCTAGGACTTATGGTATAGACTCCAAGATCAATTCCTAGTATTCAAAACCTTTGATTGGAACTCTTATCCCATTTATAAATAAAATATCTCTTTTAAAATGTTTTTGTGGTGCTTTGAGGAGATGTTCATGGACCAATTATTTACATAGTTCTCAAGGTTTGTTATTTGTTTCTTTTTCCATAATCAAACCCTAATACTCATCCTTAGAGCACAAAATATGTTAATGACACCCATAACCCATTCAAAGGCTAGATATCCCCTCTAAAGGGCCTATGTAGTGATTCAATGACTTGTTCATGATCACAAACCTTAAAATTTTCATTTAAGTCATACGACCCTTTATTTTATCCTAAGACTATGGTTAAGGTCTTGGGACCCATTCTTGTATGATCTAAGACCTTATAATGGCACTTGTATCTCATATTGGAGGCTGAGATTCCATTTACAGGGTTTCCATGGTAGTTCAAGATGACATTAATGGACTATGAGTTTCGAAAGATAATTTAGAACTTATGGTCCTTGTTTCTATCTGTCAACTATGGTAAAGGACCCAACACCCTTTCTTGGAATGCAAAATCTCTCAATGATGCTTATATCCCACTAATAGGCTAGTGATTAAGTTTTGAATGGTGGGATGGGATCTACTTCAAGGAACATGGTCCTAAAAGATTCATTTTTGGTTAGATCCCTTAGGCACATTCTTTATTTTCCAAGCCTCCTAATGATACCCATTTTCCACTAAAGGGAAAACATCATTTCTAGAGGGGTTTTATAGTAGATTGAGAAAATTTTCATGTCTTAAAAGACCAATAAGATTAATCTAGGGGTTAAAGACATTATTTTCCTCCTTGAATCATGTTTAAGGTCCCAAGAACATCTCTACTACACAAAAACTCCTAATGACACCCCTATCCCAATTGTAAGTTGAATACCCCCTTTAGAGAGCCCAAAGATTGAAATATTGGCATGAGCTCTTTTCATATCCTCAACAACATTAAAATCAATACCTTCATTCATAATATAATATGTCGAAGTATCAAGTGGTGTAGCTTTGTTAGAAGCCCTAGGAGTGATTGACTTATTCTTGTTATTTGTGGAAATGTTATTAGAATGGGGAGCACTTCCAGACTTATTCTTCAAATTTTGAGCAGGATTGGGGAGTGGTAAAATCCTTCTCAATAATTTCTTTTTAAGCTCTTACTAAGAAATAGGTCATTTTCTCCTTAGATTATATCGGTCTTTTCTCTACTGAGGAGGATCTTATTAGCATTATCAGCATTACATATAACATTAAATGCATTAACTAAATGTCCAACACCTAAATTTTCCTCGGCCACGATATGTTCATTTGCTTCTCCACTCTACTTAGATTACTCATCTACTAATAAAGTATCTATGAAGTTAGTCACCATAACATTCATTTTATGATTCCATTGGGGACATCTCTTCTATGAATTCTTCTCTTGATGGAAAGTGCAATAGTTATCCATACCCCAACTTTCAACATTAAATATTGAATCAAATCTCTGAGCAGATTTATCTGATTTGTTGTTGTTGTTGTTAAAGAAAAGTGGCTTAAAAGAATTAGTGTTGGTAGATGCCTCACTTGACATTCTCTTTAATTCAAATATTCCATTTGTGAGTGACTTTAAAGACTTGGAAAAGCTTTCCATATCGAATAAATATTTCTCTTTGGATTTAGTAGAAGAGGCTTGAGTTTTCTTACCAGTGTCTTTGGAGTCTTTAGAATCTTAATGATCTTCAATGGCTCCAATAGAATGCAAGTATTTCTCTACAATGATTGGTTCTGAATAGTTCAAAGCCAATGTATCCTTTCTAGCTTGTTTAATGAACGCATAAATATTTATAAGCAAGGAAGTTGTATAATAATATCTGGTTATTGAATCGTTCGGTTGAACATCTATGGGGAACTTATTCAATAAACAAGTAAATATTTCATTAAAATCCTTTACTTTTTCCTTATCCCCCATCTTGAGATTCTTGAGTTCTTTAAGAAACATGGCAGGAGTTTTATCATTAACAAATTTATCCAAGAAAAATTTCTTGAACTTCCTCCAATTGTGGATTGAATTAGGCAAAAGATTATGATACCAAACTGACACTCTTCCTTCTATAGAGTATGGGAAAAGTCTACAGGAAATGTCATGAAAGTGTACCTCAAGAATTCGTAAATGCATGTAGAAGTCATCAATATGGTCATCAACTTTTTTCTTCTTATCAAGATCAAACTTTAAAAGAAAATTTTCTGGGTGTTTAGGCATACGATGAAAATTTCCTGAAAGAGAAAGTGGCCCTTAGGCCATCCAATCCAATTGTTCATCAGCCATGCTTTCTTCCTACTCTTCTTGGCCTTCTGAATCCAAATATGTTTCTCCCTTCAAATCATTGTTATAATTCTACTGTTCTCCTTGTCCTGGTTGTTCTTCATCATAAAATCGAAAGTCTTCCCCTTCACTGTCTAAATCATCCTCAATAGGTGGAAGTTCCCCTTGTTCATTTGTTATTTCAGAAGAATCAACTAAGTCTTCAAGGGTTTCAACAACCAAATCTTCCACTAAATAAATCAATACACCATTTCAAGTTTTTTCTTTCTTTATAGGCTTATGAGGAAGAATAATAATGACAGGAAGTAGCCCAATATATCTTGTAAACTGACAAGTAATAAGCCGAATTTTCTAAAGTTGATAGTAAGTGAATTTGAAATTTTGTGCCAAAATATGATGAGAGGACTCTCCTATCTCGGATCATGAATTGGAGTGGAACGCAAAGCATTACTGCGTTGCAGGGAAGTTTGTTTATTTGGATGAGGTGAATTGTCATCCATGTAAAGATTGCACTCCATCTAGTGCCAAAATGTTGATGGTGCTAGACCCACCAACATACAAGTGATATACCCGATATGAAATCCCAGTTAGACCTCACACCATTTTGTATATGAGTCTCATCCTGAAATGTGGCCCGATTACGATTTACTGAAAGTTTTTTCATGTTTGCATTTGTTAGCATAAGAGAGAAATGTGCATGTGCTTTTAAATGAGCAAGTAAGTATGCCTTGAAATGTTCAATTATAATTTGTATCAAGGTTCTTTCACTGGAAGGGAACAAAAGTGAGCCTTTAGAAGAGAATTATTAGTACTAATCTAATAAAGGCACATGCACAAACATATGAAAGAATCATTATTCTTCAAGAGAAATAGTTCACATAGATGCAACAATCATGAAAGCAAATACAACACATATTCAATGAGATGAGCACCAAAGCCACCGAAATAGTTCAATTTCTTTAGTACATATGAATGAAAATATATACTACAAACATCAAAAGAATAGTCTCAAAGCATTCATGATATACACATGAAAATGTGTTGGCTGAATGAGTTTCGAATATTAGGTGAAAGTTATAAGATACATTAATACAATGAACACCACTAGCACCAATAGTGGAGTGTTAAGCCACTTATTGCTTTCCAAAAGGAATATCTGCCTCTCTAATGCTTGGTTGGAGAAGCCAAGGTTAAAATTTCCCTCTTTGAGTAATGAGGCCTCTTTATTACAAAATAAATGACCTTTCATGTCCCCATGACTTTGGAAATTTCTCATGACTCTTAGACTTCTAATGTGAACATTGGAATTCTATATGACTTTTGAGATTCTAAGTGACCTTTAGACTTCTATGTGACTTTTGGACTTCTCCATTTCGTTCTTTTGTCCATATATGACCCCTGGACTTCCACATATTTATATTTACAATATTTTCCGAAATTACATCATAATTTCCACATCATCATGTGAAGACAACACGACAAGTCAATGACTTTGATGAATTGGACTCATAGTGATTTGTACATATATTTCTTTGATAAGTGATGACACTTTCACTATGTATTCAATACTCATAAAATATCTTGCATTTTTGTTGCCATCTACCCTCCAAAGGGTCTTGAGAGATCGTGGAGTCTTCATAAGCCACTTTGATCATCAGGATCCATTGTTCTTTCAACTATCACAACATGTTTCTTTGTTCTTAGGATGCTTACTTGAGAAATAATTCTTGTCATATCTCCTGATAGATATTTTCCATGGAACACCTGCAAACGTAGATCACTCATGGTAAGAAAACATTAGCCCAAAAATCTCCTATTTTATCATGCTTAATGAAAATTTTCTGTCTGTGGATCAAAAATGCACCAAGGGGAATATAAAATCTTTCTTGGCATAGGGCGCACTTGCAAGAGACATGGAGGGGCCTCATTGATATTTGATAATGTGCTATGCACTTCTCTGGAGGAGGAGGAGGCCCGATGAAGGATGCATGACACAACAACAAGGGACAAGAAGCATGAATGTTCACTGAGGATGCATTGTTCACTTAGAAGGGAGACCCAAGGCCATAAGGAGGGTGTAGGGAATAGGAAAAAGGCACAAGGGAATGCCTCAATTCCCACTGAGGGTGCGTAGTGTGCTCAATTGCTGATGTGAGTGCTTGACTAGCACAGCGCAGAGGAACAAGCAACAAGGAGGGGGTCTTGATGACTGGGAGCACACTATGTAATGGAGGGAATCCTCCTGTGTGTAGGGTGCAACAAAATTTAAGAAGAGGGTGTCCACTAAACCTTGGGAGTGCATTTTTTGTTCCTCATGGCCTAGAAGGAAGGCTTGCAAAGCCAAAAAATTGTTTAAGTGTGGAAGGGTGAGACCTTGAAAAACACATTGAGTTAGGAGCAAAATCAAGCACGACACATATTAACTCATCACCAAAACTTAGACAAGACCCAAAAATAAGAAGCATACATCAAAATTCCAATTCATAAACACTCACTAAGTATAACAGACAAAATATGTGCAGTTGTGACCAAAAGTGTCGTTCAATGACCAGAAAGTGTACTACACGATGGCTTCACTCAATGAACCTCTAATTTATCATGTGTGTTTGTGGCATATTAAACAATACCCTTAATTTGATTACATATTTGAAAATACCCCTAAAAATCACATTATTTAACCCCCTACCAATACAAACCCAATACACCTTCCTTATTCCCCACTTCCATTAGATATTGTAGGTATCCATTTTTTCATTAATATTTTTATTAACCTTTATATTTTGTCATTAACTTTGAGCTCCATTTTTTATACCTACCAATATAAAAACTCTTTACCCACTACATATCCCCCAATATATTATGCCATTTTTTCCTCAATATATATCCCCCAATATGAACCCACGTGGTATGGTATTGCTCCCCTAGTGAAGACCACGTGGTGTACTATGACCCTAAAGTGCATTATTGTTACTCTTAATGATATGACGACACTTAGAAAGGAACATGGACATTTAGAATATGTGGAGAAACATGAAATGAAAATTGATGACCAAAAGCAACACTTCACACGATAAAGGGTAGGCTCCAAAATTTGAATATAGAAAAATTTTGGAGGGTGTTGTAGCAACGACAATGGGATCGCTAGATGCAATGAGGAATAAAATTTATAGTAACGATTTAGATTCACATTATTCCTCACCATCCTGAGGTAACTATGACATAAGATTTTAAAAATACAAAGACTTATTAAACTTGATAGACATAAATTGTAAATTGAATTACGCAAAATCACAATCAACTTGGAATACTTTCCCATGGTTATTTTTTGGGTCAAGATATGTTGGAATAGATTGGTGTCTACAACCACAGTTGTGAGTCAAAGAAGTATATAGTGTTGAAGTCTTTGGACTAAATGAATAGCTATCAAATATAGCTTCTCTGCGTGAAAATATCATAGCTTAGTTCTAGCGATAATTTTCCTTAAATAATATATCACATATTCTAACGAGAATGATCTTCATAGGCTAACATCATCCTAGTGGTTGAAATAAATTCTACAAGATATAGCAAGAAGTCTTTGTTGTAATTTAATGGACTACGTAACAAGGTTGACATTAGGGATTTTTCTAAGGCATCAAATGACTATTATGCATAATTGTCCCATTTAAATGGGACTTTCTCTTTCAGTAGGCACATGAAACCTTTTGTAATCTCAACATAGCTAGAAATAAACTTTTGCAAATGGTTTGCCTTTCCATAAAGGCTATAAATTTGTTGGATAATATGCACAGAAGGAAATTTAGCTATTTCCTTAACCTTGAATAATTCTACCATGATCCCATTTTTACAAACAAAACTAAGTAATCACTTAGGCACAACACGAAATATGCACTTATGGGGATTCAAGTAAATTCTATAATACAAACATCATTATATGAATATGGAATAGGTAATTATCCCTTCTCCTTTACTAATAAACCAAATTATCCAAATAATCCTCAATAATATCAATTAGAGTGGTCTAAAATGCACTTTCGAAGGAAAATGTTAACATAGTATAAGCATATGTGACATTACACTATGCATATTCCACATCATACTAAGTTAAAAGTGTTATCTCATTACACCGACAGGTGGCCCTATTTAAGAAAAAAGGTTCTATATTAAAACTTTATTGGTTAATAATAAATAAGTGTATATACAAGATTGAAAATATATAGATATTCTTCATCATCCTCTCAAATAAAGGATTTAGATTAATCTTGAACCCTAACCTTGTACATTTTTCCCTCTTTTGTTTTTCCCTTTTCAATTGAAAAATTGTCATGTCCACCCAAAATCACCAAGTCTCTGATTTGGTTTTGGTATCAATTTCACATCCACTTCTTCCCTAGGTGTGATCTATCAAGTTTGATTTCTATGTGAGTTGTTCAATTTAATTTTTGTCTGATCATATTCCTAGATCATGGATCCTATTTCTATATGATTCAAATGGTGAAAATGATTTTGAATTCATGAGATTTCGTATGGAAGAGATAGAAGAGGAACAAAAATTCTTGTAGTTTAATAATTTTGTAGGAAATGTAGCTACAATATATGAGATTTTATTTGATTTTATCCTTTCTTGACTGTAACGGATTTGTCTTTTCTGTTAAGTAAAATTGACTCGGATAGAGTCAAAGTTGACTAGGTTAAACAGTGATGGTTTTGGGGCACATGGTATTGTGCACCCATAGTATTCTGCCCGTGGTATTATATGTAATGGAGCTTATAAAAGGCTGGAAGGACTTCATTGTAATGCAAGACCTGGAAGTGAGCAGTGAAGGCTCACTTGGTTGGATTGGCCAGGGTTTTGGCCAATGATAATAAGATCTTATTAGGTTGGGTTTTTCCTCGGATTTGGGGTTTTCCTAGATAAACATTTGTGTTTATGTGTTTATGGTTGTTGCTAGTTATTTTTATATTTATTCCTCTCAGCAATTATTTATGTTATGCGGTAAATTTCTTAACAACTCGTATTAGAGCCAGATATTGGCTTCAAAGGGATTCTCTGATGCCAAGGGTTTATAGTGCCTGATGAGATCAATGTAGCCTTTTTACAGATCTAGGTCTGAAAATAATGGTGGAACAATCGTACATGGAAGAACCTCGAGGAGAATGTGCGGAAGATAGTGTCGTAACTACCAGGGATTGCAGTGCATTTGTGATATTTACTAGTTTGGAACATGTTGATGAATTGTTTGGCATTCATGCATCTATTTAAAGAAGGTCAGCAGAAGAAAATTGTTCATGTGGCTTCGAAAATTGTTTGTTTTTTGCCACGTGAGGCCACCGGTTCTGGAATCTACGAGGTTCTCGTTGGGCTCATAGATGTTTTTGAGAAAATCAACTTGAGAGAGGATGGATCAGAATTGCAGCAGCAATAAGCAAAAAAAAAATAATGAAGTCAAAACTATTGCATGTAAATGAGCATACTATTGTAAGACTTGATAAGGCATGTGTACCCCTCGGTAATCACCGGTAAAGTCTAGGTTAGACCTAGGTGATAGGGGGATGTCAGGTTAACAATACCCCATGTAAAAAATCTGAGGGGGGTAAGGGCTAGAGTGAGTGGGATTGTCTCACTTAGCAGGTATGGCTGGAGTTAGTCAAGGAACCCAAAGTCAAGTTTGACCAGGTTAAACAGTGATGGTTTTGGGACACATGGTATCGTGCACCCATAGTATTGTGCCCGTGGTATTATATGTAATGGAGCTTATAAAAGGTTGGAAGAACTTCATTGTAATGCACGACTTGGAGGTGAGCGGTGAAGGCTCACTTGGTCGGATTGGTCAGGGTTTATGGGTTTTTCCTCAGATTTGGGGTTTTCCCAGATAAACATTTGTGTTTATGTGATTATGGTTGTTGCTGGTTATTTTCTTATTTATTCCTCTCAGTAATTATTTATGTTATGCAGTAAATTTCTTAACAACTGGCATCAGAGCCAGATATTGGCTTCAAAGGGATTCTCTGATGCCAAGGGTTTATAGTGCCTGATGAGATCAATACAACCTTTTATGTGTTCCATTGCTCTGTAATATATAATTTTATAACATTTTCCACAGGTTTTGTATGAGAAGGCTTCTATGATGGACCTCCTATCAAGGCATTTTTGCTTGATTTTAGGATCATTAAATGCTACTTTCGTAGTACTCATCCCCAAAGTGTATAATCCATCTTCTTTAACTGATTATAGGCCTATATCTTTGTGCAACACAATGTACAATAATATTTGTAAACTTATTTCCGACTGGATCAAAAATCAATTATTTGAGTATATATCTTAGGAACAATTTGGATTCTTGGACAATTGACACATCCAAGATGTGGTAGCAATAACTCAAGAGTGTTTACACTCTATCAAAACTTGCAAGCAGGAAGTATGTCTTATGAAGATTGATTTGGTGAAAACTCACGACAACATGGATTGGGAGTTACTAAGGATAATTCTTCACAAGATAGGCTTTGATTTCAAGGTTGTTAATTGGATATTGGCATGTATTACATCCATGAATTATGTTTTCATCATTAATTTGATTTTAACTGTCTTCTTCAAGGCTTCAAGAAGTCTTAGGCAAGGATGTGCTTTGTATCCACTATCTTTTATCTTGGTCATTAATAGCTTAAGTAGAGGTATAAATGAAGTTAGATCAAAGGGTAACATTGTTGGATGCAAGATCACCAAGAATATACATATTTCACATATGATGTTTTTGCATGATGTGTTTTTCATTAGATAGATTTCTATTATGGAATGGAAATAATTTCACCAGATTCTCTTTCATTTCGTAGAAGCATCAAAC
The DNA here is from genome assembly GCA_000404065.3 of Pinus taeda. Classification (NCBI taxonomy): domain Eukaryota; kingdom Viridiplantae; phylum Streptophyta; class Pinopsida; order Pinales; family Pinaceae; genus Pinus; species Pinus taeda. The sequence continues at coordinate 77,688 of APFE031176976.1, forward strand.
CTATACATGAATAAAGGAAAATTTGTGCTCATTTCAGTGTCAAAGGAGGAGGCAGTCATAAAGGATATAGCTAACATCTATGAGGTGGCATCGATCTCTATGGAGGGAGGTTTCAAATATTTGGGTTTCTGTCTAAAACCAAATAAATATGAAAAGAGTGATTGGGAGTGGTTGATTATAAAATTTTATCGTAACATGTCTCTATGGTCTTATAAATGGCTCACACTCTAAGGAAGGTTGACTATTGATCCGGATTTAAACAGGAACACAATAGATTACAGAGATAACCATAAATACAGAGATGCGATAACCATAAACAAAGAGATGCAACAGAAATAATACTTCATTTCATTAATGGAAAATACCAAAATATGCTTACAACCAGAAATGGAAATAACCCAGCTAGGGCGATGGTAGCTTATCTCTGAGAAGAGA
>APFE031176976.1:106223-143826 GCA_000404065.3 Pinus taeda
ATATTAAATATATATAAAAAAATTATAATTTTTTTTTATAACTTTTAATTTTTTAACATGCCCATCAATATGAAGTTTTTGAAAATGAATGGCAAGTTGAGCATCACGTAGAGGTTTTAGATTAAAACGTATTTTACGGGTAAAAATGCAAAATACGGGCATACGGCCGTCAAATTTAACCCCTGATTGGATATAAGATACAATAACTATTATGAATATTTGTCAACTAAATTTACTATTCCAAAAATACAAAAATAATACTTAATTTTTAATTTCTATTTATTCATGAGACAAACTCAAAGTGATGTGATGTATGTAACTCTTCTTTTATATTTATATACATATTCAAATGTAAATAAAATGAATGAACAATGCCGCGATAGGAAGGTTGGAATTTGAAATCAAATTTAGTGAAATTTGAGGAGGAAGATGACGAATGGAGCACTTAAACGATGGCTAACAAAACAAAAAAGCTACGACTTTATTTGATGAGTAAATTTTTGCATTGGGATGGAATTTGATGGGTAAATTGTTTTTTTATAGGGCAATTTATTTGTTAAATACAGTTTAAAAAATGTAAAACCGCCAACATTTTTTTGTTGAAATTGTAAAAATATATAGAAAGGTAAGAAGACCGACAAATTTAAGGTGTAAACCTGGTTTGAAATTCCAAACCTGACTGTGAACATCAAATTCCATGCTGCTGCCCGTGTATTAGAAATTGTTATATTGTCCTCGTTTAATTTTTGGTAAAAATTAAAACTATTTCACTGTGGAATTGAAATTATAAACCATAAGTTTAATTTCATTTATAAATTGTATACAAGAGTTTATATCCTAAAAAAATTGAATAAAACATAACAGAAAATAAATACTAATACTGACACATTAGGGCATGAGAGCGAGGAGCAAGGCGGCTGGAACCAGTGATCAAATTTGAAGGGCTTGTCTTAATTTCAATTAGAAGGGCATATATTCATGCAGCCCTTCCACAATGAAAAGCTTAAAAAAAACACATTTCAATTCATAACAATATATTATATCAACATATTATTTTGAATCAATTTATTCCAAGGGTTGTCCTTAAACTATCTATCATGAATCTATATTATGTAATAAATGTGTCCCAAAAAAGTGTGTCCCAAAAACTTAAATGACTACAAAACTAATAACCACCTCTAGTGATTTAGTTGAGAATTTCAACTCTTTTTTTTTCACAACTAGTAACCACCTCGAGTGATTTAGTTGAGAATTTCAACTATTTTTTTCAAAGATGTGGATTTTGTATTTCAATGGCTTCTTATGAACCTTTCTTGCCTCATTTTAATTTGATAGGAAATAAGATATCCAAAGAGAATTATAGTTGTTTATGTTTGTTTTTATTTCTAATGGGTTGTAGCCTTGAGATCCTAGGAGGAAGTGTTTTTCGTCTTTTATAGCTTGTATTGCACCCAACTTATGGTATCCATTAGTCCTTTCCTACCCCATGTCCTTGGTTGACTCTTGAAATCAATTCTTTGCGATTTTAATGGATTCTGGCTATCACGATTGGACTTGATTCTTAATATTTATTCCCTCTTCTATATATTTCAAATATGAACATTAAACTTCCTATATAAATGAGAGATACTAAGCATGACCATTTTGAAATTGATGCCATGTCTTAAGCACTATTATTTAAAATTGATGTCTTTTCATTTGAACTAGTATTAACTTGGAGCTAAATCCTTAAGGAATATGCCACATTATTTTCAATAAGTTTGCAACTAAAGAAGTATTGCAGAGAGGATATTCAAAAGAAGGGTTATCTATACATCAAACATGCATCCAAGTAATTCTAGTGCAGAATGAGAGAAAAGGCTATCACATCCACCTAGGAATCATGCCATCATGTTAGTTTTATTCACATGAATTCACAAGCATGTCCTCAAGGATGTAACTCATTTCCAAACCATGCGGTTCACAATCTATTTTGGCCATGATAAAGGGCCAACAATTGCTAAGTTAGAAGTAGCCCAACAATACAATGTGGATATCTAGATATTACAACCATTATTTGACAAGATAATAGACTTATTACCTTCATCAATGTATCAACTTGAAGCATCTTAGGGGATGGAAATATTGTTATACAAATTTCACTCGTCGTTATGCCTTGAATATTACTCAAACGTTTTTGGTAATGGTGAAATCATTAAGCAGTAGTTAATCGGAAATTCAAAATGAAATTAAATCGAAATAAATCATCTTTCCTGAAGTTCCCTAAGAATCTTTTGTTTGGAACTTCACAAACAGACATTGAGAAAGCAATGTGCCTTTGGATGTGGTATTATGCGGTATTATTGATGGGGAAGTCAGTGTGAAATGAATTCAAAAAATATGGAGATTTTGAGGAAGAAAAATTCATTGAGAGCATACGGGATGTTTTTTGTAAGTCAAGGGTTTTGAGAGATCATTATGAAAGGGATACCATTGTTCATGATATTTACTATGCACAACTATTTACAATAGCCCTTAGTAAGATTTACCTTCATTCTTAATTTTTTTATAGCTTGAACAGTAAAGTAAGGGTAGGGATGAGTCCAATGAAGTACATTTTGGACCAACATTTATACAACATTCAGGTTTAGTGCTTGGCTAGCTATTTAAAAATTTAAACTCTTCTGAAAGGATGAGACATCTAATGTGAGTTTCAAACCTGGGGAATTGTGAGCATAAAATAGACAATAGACACTGATATTGGCAAGTTTGGTACCCAAATTTGTCCAGTTAAATTTGGGAGTTTAGTCCAAACATTTTTAACAAATAAAAATTATCTTTCTTTTCAAAACAAAAAGTTCTCATGGTTCACTTTTATGCCAAATAACTAAAAACAAGAGCACAACCAAGAGTTGAAAAAGTGTATAGTATAAGTCACTACTATATTTTAAATCATAAATCTACACAATCTGTGTCCTTTTAAATAACTAAATAGTGATATTAAATATTGAAATTGACACAATAATAATTCACCGGTGATAACTTTACACAATTTGATTCTCCATTAACAACTAAATAGATATAATGAAGAATGAAATTTATACAAACTTCTCAAATAGATACACTGAAGATTGGAATTTACACAATGTGCTTCCTAAATAAATATACTAAACACACAAATTGGTGCAATCTCCTCCCTTCCCATAAACAAAGCTAACCTCCAACCTAGAAAAACAACTATTAATAATAAAAATAATAGAAAAAAGCATTCAGACATTTAATAGTTTTTATAAATACACCAAACACAGAAATTGACACAATCTCCTCGCTTCTCATAACCAAAGCTAACCATTAACCTAGAAAAACAACTATTAATAATAAAAAACAGAAGAAAATATATTTTAAAATTTTTATATTTCAAAATTTCAAAAAACTTTAAATTAGATCATAGTTCAAATAGTTAAAAAAAATAAAGCAATCCAAATCTCATTTAAAAAACTAGAAACACACGTTACATGTGTAGTTATTTTAATGCTCTAAATTGCAGAAACGTTAAGTCAGACAACAGTTAAAATAATTAAACAGAAATAAAATTCGGTTCAAGATCCTTCATTTTCCATTGTTTTTTTTCAGACGAAAAATCAGATTTTTTATATATATGGTGGAAACGCTGTACATAAACCGTGAACTATGAATCGATGCCGAGGGGCGGATCATCATTGAACAAAGATTTGATGCTGAGGTGGATCGTCATTCTGTTTGCCTATTATAATAGTTCATATGGACTGTAGGATGGCCTGATGGTAATCCTATGTGCAGATGAGATCAGAAGTTTGTAGAGAACAAAACAAGTAGATAAATACAGCAAAAACCAGATTATATCAGGCCTGTGTTAAAGGCACTTATAACAAAAGGCCCGAGCATGAGCGAAACCAACAAAGAAGGGAAGAGGGAGCTAAATCCCCAGAGCGTCCATGAGGGACGTGACTCCAAGAAGAATGGAGGCAATTGGCTTCCTTTTGCTGGAAAAGATTGAGTCGTTTCGCCAAGTCCTGATGTTCCAGCATGCTATTAGAAACAGTGTGCGCCTGGAGGCAGATTGTGAACTCCACCATGCAATACCTTCCTGTACAGAATTGAAAACATTGTGAGGAAAATCCATGAGAGAGGCAAGATCATACCATAACTGTAGGGTCACTTGGCATTTGAAGAACATGTGGAGATTAGTCTCCTCCGCTGTTTTGCAGAAAGCACATTGTCCGGGACCCTGCCATCCCTTGTTCTGCAGGACCTCCCAAGTAAGGTTTCTGTTCCAGTATAGAAGCCAGACGAATAGGACCATCTTGACAGGGCAGGCTGCTTTCCAAAGAGAGGGAGGGAAAAGCGGCTCCCCTGGAGGGGCTGGTGAGATGGACAAAGATGCATATAAATCTTTGACCCGAACAGGTAGAGGCGCTTGAGGCAGGCACCATATAAGAGCGTCTTTGTGCTCTGTCCGTTTGAAGGCCATACCCTGCAGGGCGAGGCGCGTGGATGCCCAGATAGTACAGATCTGTGAGGGCAAGGAGAGGTCCGTCGCTTCCTTCCAAACAGGCGTGAGGTTGTCCCAGGATTTGATGAGTCGGTCCCAGGTGAATATGCCCCTCGTGTGAAGGAAGTCAATCAGAACCGGATGGGGGAAGGATGGCAGCCCATTTTGGATGAGATCATTGCCAAGAAAAACATTGGTGCCCGAGTGTATCGACCAGCGGAAATTGTTTAAGAGGAAGGTTTTGTTCTTACAGAAACTGAGCCATATTGTTGATCCACGCTTGATCCCCAGGGAGTTCCTTCTGTACCAGAATTCTATGCCTTTTCCCTTGAGATATTTCCTGTTGATGAAGACGCTCCATGGGCCTTTGCCGTATATACCCCGGATGTAGGATTTACACAGAAGCGCATTGCCCATCTTACGCATGTCCAGAATGCCCCAGCCGCCTGTTTTCTTTGGACGCATGAGGGAGTCCAGCTTGACTAAGTGAAGCTTGGATTGGAAGGATTTTCCTCCCCACAGGAAATTAGCTACGTATGCCTTCATTTTGTTTATGATTTTTGCTGGGAGGTAGAATAGGTGAGACCAATAAATGGCCAGCTGAGCCAGAACCGCTTGAATCAAGGTTAGTCTACCTGCAAGAGTTAGGAGTCTTGATTCCCAGCCCGATATTCTGTTATAAAGGTGGTCCAATATCCAAGTCCAGTCACCTATCTTGTAGCCCATCGGCTTCAGGGTGAACCCAAGGTATTTCATGCCAGATTCAATTGGGACTGCTTCAATGCCGAAAAGGGCAGCAATCGAAGAAGCCGTGTCCGTATCTGATTCGTTATGATAGAGCTTGGATTTTCCCTTATTTATACAAATGCCAGAGGCAGACTGAAACCTTTCGAAAATCTGTAAAATACATCTCCAGGAAGCCTTTTGCTGCATGGCGAAAACAAGGATGTCGTCTACGAAGATGTTGTGAGAAAGGTGGAAATCCTTTGCGATTTTGATTGGGCAAATGTCATGCGCTGAAGTGGCTCGATTTAGGTGAGTGCTTAGAGAATTCATGACTAATAAAAACAGCAGCGGGGAGAGCGGGCAGCCTTGACGGAGACCCCTTTCAGCTGTGAAAAAAGGTGAGGGGGATCCATTTATAATAATAGAAAAGTTTGTGTTCTCAACACAAGCCATGACACATTCGATGCCCATTTTTCTGAGGCCGATTTTCGCCAGTAGGATCCTTAAAAGACCCCAGTCGACACAATCGAAGGCTTTTTTCAGGTCTACCTTAAGAATGGCTACCTTTTTTTTAATGGATCGAAGGGAGAAGAGGCATTCTTGGGCCATCGCCACCGCGTCCCAAATGTTCCGTCCTTTTAAGAAGGCATGTTGTTCCCTGTCAATATAGCGGTTGAGGATCGGCTTGAGCCTTTCCGCGATGATCTTTGAAACAATTTTAAACATGGTGTTACAAAGGGCAATCGGCCTATAGTCCTGTAAGGCTACGGAGACGTCCTTCTTGGGGATGAGAGCTATGAGCGTTGAGGAGATAGCAGGGTGAATGCTGCCAGACATTCGAGTAGCCTCTATCATTCTCAGAAGGTCCATTTTAAAAAGCTCGTAGAAGTGATGGAAGAATTCGATGGGCCACCCATCGGGCCCCGGGCTTCTGTCCTTCTTTGATGCCTTCATGGCCGCTTGTAGTTCGTCCTCCGAAACAGGTTTGATGAAATCTTGGTAGGCCGATTCATCGAACATAACCGGCATATGTTCTGCTGCCCAAAGCATATCTGTAGCGCTGCTTTGTTTCCTGCTATATTGAGCCTGAAAGACTCTTATAGCTTCTCTTGTGATGGCCTCTTGTGTGTAGTGAAAACTGCCCCTGCCATCTTCAATTTTCCATATGGCGTTTTTTGATTTCCTGGCGTTCGCGAAAGAATGGAAAAACTTTGTGTTGCAGTCCCCCTCCTTGAGCCAGAGGGCTCTGCTTTTGAGCCGCCATGTGTTTTCTTCCTTTATTAAGAGCTGTTGTTTCCTTTTTCCCAGGTCCCGAATGGCTCTTTTTTTGCTGAGCGGCATCGTGTGTAAGGAGGACATTGAGATAGCGTCCAGTTCCTGTTGTATTTCTGTGAGCTCTTGCTTATCCTGCTTGATCTTTTGGTATTGCCAAACCTTTGTAATTTTTTTGAGTCTGTGAATTTTTTCATGGAAGGTGAGAAAGGTCATCCCCTCTGTTCCATTCAGGTCATCCTCAAGAAAAGTCCTGTTAAATTTAAAGTAATATTCCTTTCTGATCTGAGTGGGGCGCCATTCCAGGATGATGGGCTTATGGTCGGACAGAAACTCGTTTGCTGTGGAAGATGCCGGCATGCCCCAATAATCAATGACGTTGGCTTTGATGAGAAAGCGGTCTATTCTCTTCGCTATATATGCCGATCCCATCCTTCCATTCTCCCAGGTCGGCATTAGTTTTTCTGGAAGGACGTCCACTAGATTCCTGTTAAGAAGCTCCATTTTTATCTTGTCCGATAGGGGGTCCTTCTTCCTGCATGAGCCCCAACACTCATCAGAGGAGAGAGTGAAGTTCAGGTCTCCGGCAATCAGCAAAGATTCCTCATCTAAGATATCGGACGCAAACAGCGAGTCCCAGAAGGGAGCCCGATCCCTTTGCCAGAGAGAGAGCGCGCGTCGCTGTAGGGGCCAGACAACAGAGGCAGAATGGTATAAACTGCGCATGAGAGGAGGATGGAAACTGAGTTACAGGAGGGCCATTGCTTCAGAAGGCAGATTTGTTCACAGAGTGAAATCTGTAGACGAGCATGGGTGCCGAGTTTATAGGAAGAGTTCAGGGGTTTGGACGTGTCGGCTTGAGATATTGCATGCAGGCTGGGGGGCTAAAGAGGTGGCGCGTCTAAGGCTGAGATGGTGGAGGAGTTCATGGTGTTCTTCGTAGTGAGTCGTGGGTGGAAGAAGTTGAAAGATGGCATTACCAGGGCGATGTCGGCCCCACAGAGTGTATCGGCCTTCATTTTCCATTGTTACCTCGTTCGGATAAATCAAATTAGAGAAAAATATGGTCAATAGCGCCATAACGATTATGCAGCGTTCGAGGGAATGCAAATGCACTCTCCAAGTAGGCAAGCATGACCAGACGAACTCCATCACTCCACATAAGCAGAATCGTTAAGAAATTTTTGTGAAATTTTTGTGAAATTTTGAACACTGGCTGGAACCCTAGCCACCTTGGCACCCTGTTTTCGTGCCTCCTCTTTTAGGTTGTCGACGGTTTTTCCCCAGTTCCTTGACGAGTGTTGTTGTTTGATGCAGGTCCTCGTTATGCAGCTGCTGGTGTTGGTGCCATGTGCTATGGGCTTATGCATATTTAGGGTCTCTGTATGCCGCCATTTCTGTCGCCGAAATCGTCTTTCCTTGGTCGGTTGCTTCGTTTGTTGGGCTCTGGAGTCATTGCCAACTTGGGCTCATGGCTTGTTCTTTTGTCTGGAATTTTTTGCTGTCACTGGGGCTCACAATGGCGGGTTTGGGTGTATCTACCAACCTCTCCTTGAGCTTGCGGCTCGTTCTTCTAGTAGCCAATCTATGGGCTCGTTTTCATGGCTTTTAGCGCGACGTGTGCTCCGTTTTCGTGGCTTATGGCTTCTGTGCAGTGTGTGCTTTAGGGTTTTTCCTTGTGTGTGGTCCTTTATGGGTTTCGAGGGCGGGCCTTTGGGAATTTTTTAAATATTTCTTAGTTGGGGTTTTTTAAACCTGTTTTGTTATGTTTGCAACCTGTATTGGGCTTTGTGTGGTGACCCCTTTCAGGGTTTTTCATTGTCAGGCCTGTGTGCCCATTTTTCATTTTTTTTCGTAATACATAAAATGTTGGTTGTTGGGCTTGGCCGGTGCTCCTTTTAGGGTTTCTGGGATGGCTTGCGTGCCTCTTTTTGTTTTGTTTTGTTCTTTTTAGGTTTTCTCAATAGGTTTGTGTGCCCCTTGTTTGTCTTATTTGTGCCTCTTGTTTGTCTTATTGGCTAGGGTTTGTATTGTTTTAGGTGTTGGTTTATGCAGGCTTGCATGTTTAGGTTTTTTTCAAGTCTTTTAGAACACTTCTAAGATTTTTTTTTGTGGGTAAGAGTATATTTTTTATTTTTTATTTTTTTTATTTTTTTTATTTTGGTCAGAGTACTGAAGTTTTTATGGTGTAATTTCTTTAAATCTAGCAGAAATTTATTGAAATCACAAGTTTGATTGGTAAACGTGAAGTGCCCTAGAGTTTTTATGGTGTAATTTCTCTAAAATCTAGCAGAAATTTATTGAAATCACAAGTTTGATGGGTAATCGTGTGTAATCGAAGTGCCCTAGAGATTTTATGGTGTAATTTCTCTAGAGTTTTTATGGAGTAATTTCTCTAAAATCTAGCAGAAATTTATTGAAATCACAAGTTTGATGGGTAATCGTGAAGTGCCCTAGAGGTTTTCCACAGTGCTGAATCCATATATAGTCAAAAAAACTAGTTTAAATACACAAATCAAGATAGTCAAAAAAACTAGTTTAAATAACACAAATCAAGATTTCGCCCCACAGTGTTGAATCCATATATAGTTAAAAAACTAGTTTAATTACACAAATCAAGATAGTCAAAAAACTAGTTTAAATAACACAAATCAAGATTTCGCCTCAAATTTTAATCATAGCGCCCTAGAGGTGTTCCAGGTGCTGAATCCATATATACAGTAAAAAACCTAGTTTAAATAACACAAATCAAGATTTCACCTCAAATTAGTTTAAATAACACAAATCAAGATTCCACCTCAAATTAGTTTAAATAACACAAATCAATATTTCACCTCAAATTTTTCCATCGGATTCCGGCACCGGAAAGTCAACTCCATTTTTTTCCTTGTCAAAGCATCTTTCATATTGCTAAAATGATCAGTGGTTGCTCATTGTTTGTTGGGCTTTTGGTGCTCCCTAAGGGGTTATTTTGTGGGGCTTGTGTGCTTGCATCTTGATATAGTCTTATGTATTTTTGGGATTATATTATCACATATATTTTATGCATGTTATATGTAAGAATATTTTTATTTAATAGAAAGTTGTTGGTTTTTTCTTTCCCTTCATTCTAGTCTTATGTAATTTGGGGATTATATTATCACATATACTATATGCATCTTATATGTAAAAATCTTTTTATTTAATAGAAAGTTGTTGGTTTTTCTTTCCTGTTAAAAAAAAGCCTACTCATGAATTAGGGAAGATATATAAATTAGGTAGTTGGTAAAGGTTGATAAGCATCAATTCATAATAAACATCAAAACACTTACTTTATCATACATGTTAAAATTAAAAAAAATCATAAGAATGAACTAAATTAGAACTTTTATTTAATATTATTATTTTTATTGTTATTAATGATAGAAAAGAATTAATATATAAGTTAACTATATATACATTTTAACAAAAAATGTAACAAGGTTCTGAACAATGGAAATAAACTCCCACTTTATCATGGAGATTCTTAATATGTAAATAGTGTTTTGTTACCATACCATAGGTCAATACCATGGGTTATCAATACCATATGCCAAAAAAAAGATAACTAATTTCATACGATGTTTGTTTAGATGACATTTTTTAATTAATAAACTTAATTACAAATAAAAAAGACATAACTACTTTGGAAATAAATCTTAGCCTTTGATTTATGTATACTACTAAAAATATTATGGAATATTCTATAAATATTAAATTCCTACCATTCACCTAATAATTATTAATAATTAAATTAAATTTATGGGAGCCCTATTCCAAAATAGGCATTGTTCTTCTTCCTTGGGTGAAATGGGACCGAATAGCTCAAGTTGGTTGGAGATTGAGGTGGTATACAAAAAATACATTTATCCATTGTCCATAGAGGAAAAGACCCAAATAAGAAAAGACCCATTGTTTAAATAATTTGAATGGATTTAGAGTCCAAATAAGAAAAGACCCCATGTTTAAATAATTTGAAAAGTTGTAATTTCATCCTTTCTATTGATAGAATCGATTCTTGCTTGGAAAAATAGAAATGGATCCCACCTAAGAATAGGTTTAGACTTATTGTTTGGAAGAAATAAGGTTCACATATTGCCCTGGGAGCTGAAAACCTATCTACAAGAAAGAGATAAGATCACATTGAATCAGGTAAAGATCTAGTTCAAAATAATTTATGGGCTCAAGGATGGTTATTGGGCAGAGAGTTGGGCCTTCCTAACGATATCCATTTATCATGGAATGGATATATAGAGGCTTTAAGGGATACTTATATTATTGGTTTGGTCATTTGATCCAAACAATTTCTATTATGCAAAAATGGGATACTCCCATTTTATTATAGATAGACCGCAAGAGGAACATGTTGAATGGTGGAAGTTGCTCTAGAAACTAAAATTCCCAACAAAGTCTAAATTGTTCATATGGTGGGCCTTTGAGAACAAAGTCCCAACTTGGGATAATTTACGTAAAATGAAATTTGAAGGACTCGTCTGGTGTGTTTTGTGTAAAGATGCAAAGGAATATGTCAACCATATGTTGATTACTTGCCTTTACACAAAGTTTGTTTGGCATTTAGTTTAAAATAAACTTGTACAATATTGCGAGTGGCAAGGAGAGGATCTCTTGGAGGCATGGTTTGAATAGTGTTATATTTGAGGGGTAAGATCCTTTAAGGTGGTGCCTCTATTAATTTGTTGGGGTATATGGCTTGCTATGAATAAAGTCATTTTTAATGACTACTTAATGCCTCTAGAGATCACTGCAGCTAAATCAATTGCTATATTAGACTTTTCCCCAAGCCTTAAATAGTTCACAGAAGCATGATTGTTACTCAAAGCTCACTCAAGATCGGATTGATAAGTCCAAGTTGTGGAATTTTCTGATGGGGCACCCAAGGGTGAGTCGATACTTTGTGGGGGATGTGCAATTTTGTTTTTGACAGAGTCACATATTTTCCATATCAAAATGGGATTGTGTTAATGTTCAAACAATTTTGAAGAATGAATGGCTTTCAAGCTCCTACTTTTGTTTTCCCTTGAAAAAGATGTTCACTCTTTGGAAGTTTTGAGGAACTCGATGTTGGTTATCAATTGGGTCATTGGAATAATCAGATGTCACAATTTGGGGATTTTCATCTTTTGAATGATATAGTTCATTTAAAAGATTCATTTAATATGTTCACAATTTCTCTTATCTACATGGCACTCAACACCCAGGAAGACTCAGTCTCTAAAGAGGGTCTTAGGCTTGGTCATGGGATTTGGATAATTTCGAAGTCTTAAAATCACACATTCCATGAATATTATCACAAACTTTTCATTGGCAAGTCCATAAGCACCACCAAATGTACTAAATATTCAAAACTTATTGTTATGGATTTTTAAAGTGGTTATATATATGTCACATTAAAACAACAATTATTTTTTACATAAACACATTATATGTGATTCTACTTTTTTGATAAATTTGGATAACTATTGTAAGAGGTTTTTTTATGGTTTTTTTTGCTAATTTTTAAACACAAATCTACATACACAAATACATATTGGACATGTATCTCCAGAATATAACTTTATATCCTAACAATAAAATTAGGTTTCTTTTTCTAAAGTAAAAATATAAAATTTACACTACCATAACCTGACTTATAACTTTTTGTTAATTAAACTATGTCATGTATAAAAGAATTTGTCGTAGAATATATTATATAAGTCAAATTTATAATTCGAAACAAAATTAATCAAAATATACCAGCAAAAATATGTAGCGCATTTCAAATACAATTAATGGAAAATATACCAGACGCAGGACGAATTTTGAGGTGTAGGCAATTGAGCGCTGACATAAATGAACGGTGAGTGTATATTTCTGCCGTTAGATTTTGCTAAAGCTAAAATCAAAAACATATACACCCGCAGTTCATTTATGGCCCAATAATATGGTAAACATGGCTCGCATATATCCTTATCGTAAATCATTTGTACGGATCGATGCAGTCTGTTATTCTTAATCCGGATGTGTAAAGTAAATACAAATGCGAAAAACGCTGGCGGAGGGAAGTAGACGATGGAACAATCTAAAACACCTCATTTTGATCGGCATCATTGGTCGGTATGTGGGCAATCAAATTTTTTATAATTTGTTCTTTAAATTGCAATGCAGGTTAAGCGTGCTGTTTTGAGATCTCGAACTTTCTTTCTTTCCCTAAGTAAAAAACCAACCAACTTTCATCAAAATTAAAGTTGTTTACATACGCTCGATTGCCTATATCTTCATATTTCCTATGATCCAAATTTTTAGAAAATTTAGGCATCAAAATATTTTCACTTATACAGACTACACATCTAGAATTGTTTTTCCCACTAGTCTTATCTAATTATCACTCTATCACTCTAAACGTTCTATCATATTAATTTTTTTTTATCCTTTTAGACATTTAGAATGTTAATTTATATGTTAAAAAACTGCATAACTGTAATGTCGGCAACATCAAGTCAATTACTGCCTAGAAGACATTTATATTCTCAGATTTTTGGAGAGATTCATTGGGAAAAAATGGAGTATTTTATTTATTTTTTTATTTTTTTAACTTTTGTATTCGTTTTTGGATAGAGACTCTATGAATATAGGCTACTTAAACTTCAATCCACTTTGGAATCTCCATAAACATTCCAGGATTAAACACTTAACTATCTTGACAAAATATAAACCCCCAAAACTATAAGATTTGCCATATTAATAAATCTAACCCATATCTTCCCACTAATGAAATAATGGTTAACTATATAAGCTTTGCTATATTAATAAATCTAACCCATATTTTCCCACTAATGAACAGCATTAAATGCCATAAATAAATTGCATGGAAATGTCAAACTATCTAGTTCTTTGTATGCAAATCTAGTTGTCTAGTTGGATTTTTTAGAAACTTTTCCAGTGGATTTTTCAGGTATAATTTTTTTAAAATCTTGCAAGAATTTATTGAAATCAAAAGTTTGATGGATAACTCTTTGGCAATCCAAGTGCCCCAGGTGGTTTTCAGGGTGAAGCCATATATACTCAAAAAGCCAGTTTAAATAACACAAATCAAGATTTCACTACATATTTTTACACCAGATTGAACCACAGAAAAATCAAAAAAATCACACTAAAAATAACTCCAATACACATATTGCAATCTCAAACTCAAATCCTCCCTCTGATTGGATTTTAGTCCATGGGAACCGTCCATCCACCTTCATCTTTGGTTCTAGTGGTGGGACTGGCCGTCCTTTGCCCACTGCCACTAACTGAATGTGATAAGCGGCGCCAGAGGCAACAAGCGTTTGTCCTTTTTCAGATTTCGAAAATCTGGCCATCGCATGCCCACTCCCATCCTTTCACCCTTGTCTGCACGGGAGAGTATCACGGCATAACGAAGCTTCCCATGCACCTTCTCGCAGGTTGGGACAAACGCAAATCAGTGAAAGAATGTGCTTCTGTACCTCCACCTACGGGCCTATCGACAATGTGACGACTAACGGAAAAACACAAGTTTCTGTAGGTATCATTAAAGCAGGGAAGCTGTGGTTCGCCATCCACTGGGTAGGCAGGCTTCGTGGATGATTATCACAATAATTCAGTGCTTCACAAATTTCCATGCACGGAATATGTTGGTAGACTATTATAGATGGTCACCATCACAATAATTCAGAGCTTTCACTAATTTCTCTTCTCTGCATGGCAAGCGGATCTCTGCAGCCATAGTTTAAAAAGTAATAATTTTGTTAAAGAAAATAATTGAAATGAAAATAATAGAAATTTTGGTAAGATTTTTAAGAAAATTTTGTTTTTTAGAAATCTAGATTATAGTGATTAAACTTAAAAAGTCCTGTATCTACAAATGTTAAATAATTCTAAATTTATTTCATACATTAAAAAAAATCAACTCCCTAAATTTCTTAAAAAAATTTTACCAAATTTTAACAAAAATTTCACCATCCAAACAAAATGGTACACCTCAGGCGGATCCGTGACGCCATCATAAAACCAAAGGAATTGCGCTCACACAGTGAGAGTTGCACGTCCTACGAAATCCTTCGGCATCTTAAAGTCGAAATTCATAACTGAATCTGAGTCTACTTATGTATGCAGTAGTCTATAATGCGATTTTTTGAAAGTTTTTTTGGCGGATTTTTCCGGTCAAAATCCAGCAGCAATTCATTGGAATCCCAAGTTTAATAGCTAGTTTCTGCACAATGAATGGCTCCGAGGGGTTTTCCAGGGCCCTGAATCCAAATATGCAGTTAAAAAACCATTTTAACTGCTAAAAATCAAGATTTAACTTCATTTCTTCCGCCGGATTCCGGAATCTCCAAAAAGTCGCATTATAGACAACTCCCTTATGTATTTTGTGTTCTTTTAAAACTAATTATATTCAAATTTTAATATAAAAATTAAAAATGTAAATTTAAATTATATAATTTAAATTTTAAAAATATTAATATAAATTTATATATTTAAAAACACTCATAGGCATCCCTCTTATTGGATTGGGCACTTTAATCATTTTCTTAATAATTTTGATCGAATGGCTTGAATTGAAAGATGCCAAAATCAATGAGTGAAATTCGCAACAGTAACTTTCTTACATGTCTATATCACATGTTTAAACCATACTTAAATTAATTTTTTACAAAACATGACTAAAAATTTACTTACCATTTGTTAATCCCAACCTATTATGATTAAGACGAAGTGGAAATATTAAAAATGGTTGTGAAACGTACAAATCACCATCACCATCCGTTTCAATTACCTTAGGAACACCAACAGTTTCAACCTATTATGATTAAGACGAAGTGGAAATATTAAAAATGGTTGTGAAACGTACAAATCACCATCACCATCCGTTTCAATTACCTTAGGAACACCAACCGTTTCAATTCTCCCTACACATCACTCATCGTTTCAATTCTCCTATACGAAACGTGGCCAAAGGGATGTAACACATTGATTTAGCGTGGCAATCACTAAAAGTTTCAATTTCATATAGCCATCACTTACCATTTCAATTGGCCTCCTCCATGCCGGAGGAATTAATGTGTCGTTGCCCAACAACACCGTGGATTCCAAGGCGATTAACCTCGGGACGTCCATGCAGAGATCAAGCGAAGACGTGATGATGGCGAAGAGTTGGAGAATGACCAAGTTTGGTTGAGGGTGCTCAATGATGTAGAAGGGGAGGGTTGTTCCAGGAAGAAGCTTAGACTATCTAGAGAACAATGTGATGTTTTGGAAGAAAGCTTCAGAAAGAACAGGGTGCCCAAACCTGAAGGTTTCTATACACAGTATTCACTTACAGGTTACTTCTCTATCGTTTGTGTTTCATCATGCTTTTGGCTGATGTAGCTTTTTCTTCTTCTGCAGAAGGAAAAGCATGCGTTGGCCTTACAGTTGAATGTCCACCATCGACAAGTTGAGGTGTGGTTCTAGAATAGACAAGCAAGGTTAACTCCAGTCCTTTATTGATTCATTGTATTTTGCATGTCGAAATTCATATGGAAAGTTCCATTTTGGAATCAACAGCTACATAATTTGGCCTGTAACTATGAAGAATGACATGGAAATCAATTGTTGTGCAAATTTAAGTTTGAAAAACTTTTGATCCGATGGAGATCCTATTGTGTTGACAGTTTTATTGACTCATTTATGTTATAGGTTAATTAAATGTTATGAATTTGTTTCAAGACAAAGCTTAAGAAAACGGAAATGGACCGCGAGCTTCTGAAGAGATATAATGAGGCACTTATAGATGAGAATAGAAAACTTCTCATAGAGCTGGAAAAACTAAAAGCTTTAAAAATGTTGCCACCTCTCAGGCCTGCATCAACCGTTACCATGTGCCCCTCCTACAAAAAGGTTTTAGCGGTTGACAATAGTAGCCACTTGACTTTGGCGAAATCTGGGTCCATGTTTTTACGCAGCTTTTTCTGGCAATGAATTGTTGGGTATTGATCAAATTTTCTTTACTCGTAGTCATTGTTTAGCAATGGTGGACACCGTCTCTTTGTCAAACATTTTAGGTTTTCTCTAAAGGTTCACTTCATGAAACATTTAAGGTTTCAGTGTTTTTTTATTAATTGACTTTGGTTTAGAAAGCGCTCAAGTCTCTATTAATTTATTGAATGAGATGAGGCATCTTGATAAACCAAGGAACATATAGCTGTATAGAGTGGGAGTCTATGAAATAAACATTGTATGTAAAATTCAAATGTTTATGTGAGATCATCTCTTTCTCCTAACCTTCTTGTGTTTATGAATTTTCTCCTTTTTTTATTATCAATCTAAACATGTATAATAATCATTTTCATTTATTATTATTTTTTAATAAAATACGATGACAATTTATCTATTCATGCTCATAGTAAAAGTAAAAGTCATCGTTCTCGCTAAAAGCAGTACTTATTGACTAGTCAATGCATACATATTAATGCCTAGTTAATAACTCTCATTAACACGATTTTTTCTTTCAAGGTTTCATGTTTGAGTTATACAACATAGGCAGGACACATGAAAATATTATTGTTGTTGTTGTTGTTGTTGTTTTTTTTTTTTTTTTTTTTAAATAAGACTAAATCTATTAATGCAACAACAAATAATAATACATGGAGGCATTGGCCTCTGCAGAACTTGTCTCAGATTTTACCATGTTTTAACACACAGTAACTGAAAAAAGACTGCCCTCAAGGGAAAACCAGTCCAAAATTAACTGTATGAGTTGCCCACGTAGGGGAAACCAACTTGTAATAACCTTGTAGAAGAGTTTTTTGAACCAAACAAAACAAATATGACCCTAATTGACAGCCATTACAACAGAAAAAACTTCAAAAAGTACCCCTAAGATGGTGACCGGGTGACTAAAAAAAACCTGAAAAGAGAGCTTGGCCTGTTAGGTGTCAGCAGGTGGTAGAGGTTCCTCCACAATGAGACACTTGTAGGCATCCATATCTTCTTCATCTTGCCCTTGTCCACTCTTTGTGGCTTCCATCTTTGCATTGCCGCCTGGAGTGCTCGTCGTGGCTTCCATCTTCTCATTTCCGCCTGGAGTGTTGTGTATCTGAGCTATGTCTATCCGGTTCAGAGCTTCACCATCAATTCTGTGAGTCCTTGAGCTACTACCATGAGTTTTTCACCTGCTGGTGCCAGTCCTGTCTTGAATGATGCGTGCCAGGACGACAGTGCTTTGTGGCTCCTCTCTGAAGGCAACAGAAATGGTAGCAATAATACATGGTTGCTCCAAAGTGCACCGAAACTGGAACTGGGTAGAATGGTAGGGATTCATCGTCAGGACAGAGTCATCAAAAGGGTGCTAGGCTTCCTCATCACCCCTAAAGCTGGCCATCTGGGCATGCCCCAGGCCACTGCGGTGAGCAGTAGACGAGTTCGAGGAGAAATCCACAAGGGTAGAGTCATAGAGGGACGGCGAGGGTGGGTGAGTGGCTTTGCCTCTGCTGCTACCCCTTCTACATCTCATCCTGTGTTGCAAACGAGGCATATTTGCCTCATAAGTACTGGTTCGACGGGTGCTTGGAGGAGCAGGAGGAGGGATGGAATGGCTTGTGGAGGCAAGAGAGTGGGGAATTTGATTACCATAAGCAGAATTCAGAGCTGAAGCAACAACTCTAAAACAATAGAACAGGTTGTGCGAGAAGTGGGCACGTTCGACCATTTCAATGCAACAGAGGATCTGGCATCTTCTCCCCATCGTTGTTCCAGAGCTCGACTCTACAGCAGTGGGGAGGAAATTACAGTCCAGAGGAGGCAGAATGGGGGGAAGGCGATCTGAATTCTCCATCTTATGGATCAGAGTGAGGTATCCTCGACCTTCACCCAGCATTAAATTTTTTCCGCTTTCAGACAACATTAAATCACCATCAATTGTGGTGGTGGGCGTCTTGGTTGTAGTGTGGGTGGCCATGTGGCCATGGCTCTTGCCATCCCAGATGAGATGCGTTGTACCAGCGCTATTAATCACCCGCATCCAGGACACATGAAAATATTGTTATTATAAAATGATTTAATAAATAAAAGACCTTTGTAGGTTATTTTATCGTTATTTTAAAAATGTTATAAAATTATAATTTTGTTAATTATTGTTGTTTTTTCTTTTAATTTACTAATTTTATTAACTGTTGTTTAGTTTGAACAATACAACATATTTCTATTGATGATCTTAAACCTGTTAAAAAAACTTAAATTTTTTGTAAGCCCGAACCACTCATCTCGAGGAGTCATTAGGGATCTTAGAATCCAGCTTAAGAATCAAACGAAGCTCTGGAGAGGAAGCGAAGTGGGAATTTGCAGAGGATTGAGGCTCAGAGAGAATTGAGCAGCAGAATAGTTGAAGAAAGAAACCCTAAAGAAAAACTGAAAACACAGAGAAAACACTGAAGAATGAATTAAAGTCAATTTAAAGGGACAAACGAAGAAGTATGGTTTTAGTATACGAGAACCGTTGGATCTTAGAGATCAACAACGTGACGACAAAGAGTGAGAATCGTCGATATCATAGATCAATGGTCATCGCACGGTGAAGGAGCACAGGGGTTAGTGCAGAGAAAAGGTGGGTTTATAACCTTGGGCGGTATTTCAGGCGAGGACTAGATGGTAAGTGGTTTGAGCGTTGATCAACCGATTCCAGACATATCACAATGCGTGGCAGAGAGTTGGAGTGGGGAAACCGCTTTATCGAGAGGTTAACCCCCATGTGTTGGTCAACCCGAAACCAATGTGAATCGTTGGATACTTAGGGAGAAGATGGAGTGGGGAAACCGCTTTATCGGGTAGTTAACCCCCGTGTGTGTGGTCAACCCGAAACCAATGTGAATCGTTGGATCTTTCAGGAGAAGTTCAATGGCAGAGAAGTAATGCGACATACAAAGGAGCGGACTCGATGGTGTTATGTGGTGTAGTTAATAAGTTTTGAGATCCGAAATCACATTATTGCATATTGGATGCGATAGAGGTCTTTGTTAACAAAACCCGTGGAGAATCGTGATTGCAATAAGCGAAAAGGTAAATCTCGAAAAGCATGCCAAGGCCGTACCATGGCAGAAAAGGTGTGGTAAGAGTATATTTCCTTGCAGTACTAATAAAACATGAATGTGAAGAAAACACTATAATTTTGTAGTGATAAAAATATTCATCTCCACATTAAAAAATATAGTTTGATTCTAATACTCTATACAACAAGACCTAAACTTTATGTAGAAGCTAAATTAATAAACATTGCTATTCAAACATGAATGTGAAGAAAACACTATAATTTTGTAGTGATAAAATATACATCTCCACATTAAAAAATATAGTTTGATTAGTAGAATCATTTCCAAGATTGTGAAGAACACAAATAACCAATATATACATGTATTAATCCATTTATGTATGACCTTTGGTTTCTAATTTTAACCTGATCCAATTAGTATTTCTTGATCAATATTTTTTTAAACACATATATATATATATATATACATACATGAATGACCTAGCTACAAAAAAATTTAATAATATATACCATGTTTAAAATTAATTTAGATTTGAAAGAGGTTGACAGTAAAAAAAATACGCGCGAAGCTAGGGTTTGTAGAAGAAGATCAATGTTGGGAACCATGGAGGGGCAAGAGGGGGGGGAGCTCTACTCCATCCTACAGGCAAGTAGTCTACAATCGCTTCAAGAAGCCACTTGAAGCTGAAATCAGGAGTTCAGGAAAAGGGAAACAGGAAAACAAAAACGTACAGGGGTAAGAAGATAAGCAGGAAGAAGTCAGAAAAGAGAAGCGAATAGAGGGAGATAGTCAGAAAGTTGATCACAGAAGTCGAACAGGACCATGTAAACCTAGGGTGACCATCACACCTCGAGTAGTATTAAGTGATCCAGCGCTCAAGGCGCATAGGGAGCACATGGCGAATTATGCAGTGATATGTAAATTCATGGGGTTATGGCCTATAGAGAAAGATTTAAATGCATGGATAAAGAATCATAGGAAACCTAAGGGAGAAATAGATCTGCACCTTGGATCCAAGGGTTTATTCACAGTCATTTTTACAAACCTAGAGGATAAAGATAGGGTATTTGAAGGAGGACAATACTTCTATGCTACTACAGGCCTTTATATGTGGCCATGGATGATGAATTTTGTCTCGGAACAAGAGATATTCACTTCGGTTCTGGTATGGATAAGACTCTATTCCCTACCTCTAGATTATTGGCAGCTAGAATCATTAAAATCCATAGGCAATAAACTAGGGCATTTTTTAAAAATTTCAGAGGCCACACTGCGAGGAAACTACACCTCCTTTGCCTGTATATGCGTAGAAATGGACATTTTTGGAGCTCTACCGGATGAGATAATTCTAGAAGTATATGATGAAGAGTGGGTGCAGGCGGTGGACTACGAGCATGTTCCTTTCTGATGCCACAAATTCCATGAACACGGGCACCTCTTCAGAGACTACCCTTTAAACAAAATCGAGAGCAGTGTTAAAGCCACCTTAGGGAAAGAAACGGAATGTTTTACCAAAGTGGGAGGCAGAGGTAGAGGAGGGAGAAAGAACCAGAAGAAATTTAATGAGGAAAAGCAGCTTAGTCAGAATAGGTTCAAGATATTAGAAGAAGAAGATGGGCACAATAAAGAGAACCAAGAATTGGAGGATAGCCATGCAGAGAAGGAAAAGGAGGACAACATGGAGGATAGACCTGAAAACATCCAACACAAGGAGGATCTTCCAAGCACTATGGAACTTGACAAGGACCAAGAGATGACCCCAAGCGAAGTGGGAACGGAGAATCATGAACTGCAGGATATTCTTGAAAGGGAACATCTCGATCTACAAAGTTCTTGGAGCAAGGACAAGCCAAAGGAGTGGATTCGTTACCTCAAGAGGAGTTTAACAGAATGCAACAGCTATTCCTCTGGAGAACTCAGGCAAAAGGTGTGGGGGTCAAAAGAAATCCTGATAGTTAGGACAACGGAGGGTTTAAAAGATGGAGGCAACATTGGGACAAGCTCCCAAGAACCCAGGTAGGAAAAGAGGAAGAAAAGGATAGAATGAGATGCTGATAGAGTGTGGGAAACTCATGATCAACTCAGGTAAGATGAAAGACCTAACTAGTTACTCATTTATAAATCTTTCTTAATGAAGCTCGCAAGATGGAATATTAGGGGTCTAGGAAGCAAAAGGAAACAAAGAAATCTCAGCAATAGAATGAAAGAAGAAAAACCAGATATGATATTTATCCAGGAAACAAAATGTTCAATAGACAAAATAAGAGAAATACACAGCAAATGGTTGATTAAATATGAATATCTAGAAGTTAAAGCACACAAAACAGCTGGAGAAATTCTCACACTTTGGAACCCTCAGAAACTAGGAATCCTAGATGCTGAAGCATCTTGGAACTATCTTTCAGTGGTCATCCAACCTTTGGGGGACAAGGAAGTTTACTTGATCACAAATGTTTATGGTCCACAAAAGCTTGAAGATAAACTTAGGCTTCTTACCTCACTGGAGGAATTAAGAGAAAGACATTTAGGTATCCCTTGGATTCTGGGAGGGGACATTCACATGATCAGGTCCCTATCGGAAAAAAAAGGTGGAACCAGATCACTAGGCAGAGATTCCATAGCATTTCAGAATTTCATAAACAACATGAGGCTAGTAGATACAAAGACAAGTAATGGTATATTCACTTGGAATAATAGAAGGGGAGGAGAGTCCCAAGTGGCCTCAAAACTAGACAGATTTATTATCTCGAAGGACCTCATCCTTATAGGCCTTGACTTGTCATCTATGATACTCCCTTTTGGTGGCTCGAATCACTAGCCTATTCAACTTGAAGCGTCCTTTATAGGAACTCCAAGAAACAGACCTTTCAGGTTTGAAAACATTTGGCTTACCCATCCTAACTTCATCAACAGTATTGAAAAATGGTGGACAGAGGATATGCAAGTTCAGGGCACTAAAATTTTCTTTCTGTAGTAGAGATTAAAACACATCAAACTCAGGCTTAAAGATTGGAATACTAATGAGTTTGGCAACATCTTTGAAGCCAAAATGGTATTTGAGCGGAAGCTACATGGAATTAACCAGATCCTCATCACAGATGGCTTCAACGAGGAGAGAAAGGAACAAGCTGACTATCATCAACAGGAATGGGAAGGATTATGCAAGCAAGAGGAGATATTCTGGAAACAAAAATCGAGGGTACAATGGTTAAAAGAAGGAGAAAGGAATACAAGGTTTTTTCACAAATCTACCATGGATCACAGGTCTCATAACAAAAATCAAATATTCTCAAGGAAATCAACTCAATACCCACAAATAAATAGAAGCTTCTCTGGTTCAACATTTCCAAGGCATAGCAGAGGAACTTCTCATAGACAGATCACAATTCATCAATGACTTCACAAAGCACATTCCTAAGTTTGTGACAAGAGAAGACAATTATAATCTAAATAGGCCAATGAATGAAGAGGAGGTCAGTGAAGTCATCAAAGAGATGCAAAATGGGAAAGCGCCAAGTCCTGATGGTTTCAATGTTGAGTTCTTTAAAGCATGTTGGGAAATAGTCAAGCACGATATCCTCGATGTGGTGGAGGACTTAAGGAAAAACAAAATTGTTTTGAAGGCGCTCAATACCTCTTTCATATCCTTGATTCCAAACCAGGATAATGCTATGACACTAGATAGATTTAGACCAATAGCATTATGCAATGTGGTGTACAAAATTATTTCCAAAATAATTGCAAACAGGCTTAAGCCCCTTCTTCCAACCCTTGTGTCTGAGGAGCAAACTAGATATGTGGAAGGCAGGAAAATTCTTAACAACATCATTCAAGCTCATGAGGTGGTTCACTCACTTAAGATCAATAGGTAGGCAGGAATGGTTATACAACTTGATCTAAAGAAGGCTTATGATAAACTAAGCTAGGCATACATCAGGGAAGTACTAATAGCATATGGATTTGACCATAACTGGATAAGATGGCTAATGGCCCTGGTAACCACCTCCAGTTTTTCAATCCTGTTAAATGGTTCACCATCCAAAACCTTTAAACCTTCGAGAGGACTTAGACAAGGAGATCCACTCTCACCCTTCGTCTTTATTCTCATGATGGAAGGGCTAGGTAATGCTATCAAATTTACCAAAGCAGAAGGCAAAATCCAAGGTCTCAAACTCACCCTGAATAGAGATGCTTTGACCCATCAACAATTTGTGGATGGTACCATGCTGCAGGGTATGCCCATGGTCAAGGAAGCTCTAGCATACAAACAAATCCTGAACGAATTTGCAATGGCTGCGGGTACAGAGGTAAGCCTTACCAAATCAAAGATTTTATTTTTTAATACTAACATTGCTATTCAGAGAAATATATCTAGAATTCTAGGCTTTTAAAGAGATATGCTACCCTCCAAATATCTAGAAGTACCTCTAACAGAAAAACCTTTGAGCAAGGCAGTTTGGGAACCTGTTACTAATAAAATCCAAGACAAAATCTGGAAATGGACAAATAGGTCTTTGAATTTAGCAGGAAGACTAGTGCTCCCAAAAGCTATCTTACAAATTGTCCCCATCTTTATGTTTTTAGCCCTTCCAGCTCCTAAAGGAGTTATGCAACAATCCAGAAATATCCAAAGAGATTTTCTTTGGGGAAAAGGGGAAGAGAAAAAAAATGGGCTTTGGTAGCTTGGGAAAAGATCTGTAAACCTAAGACACATGGAGGTTTGGGACTTGATGAGCCTTAAACACTAAACAAAGTTTTGGGGGCAAAACTATGGTGGAGATGGCTAAAAGAATTGGCTTCCCCTTGGGCCAAAATTTGGAAACAAAAATATGCAAACAATTGGCAAGAAAGGGATCATATTAGAATGTCTGTGCTCATCAAAGGCTCCCACATTTGGAACAATGCTTGGGAGAATAGAGCCATTGTTTAGAAACACAGTTTTTGGGAAATCAGAGATGGAAACCTTGCTTCGTTTTGGGAAGATAATTGGCAGCAAGAACCTAAACTGTTAAGAGAAGAATTTGCCAATCTCAAGAACGATATTGAAAAAAAGGGTTACTCAAGGTAAGTGACTTCTAGGATTAGGATAGAAGCAAGGGAAAATGGAAAATATGGAAGAACCTGGTATACAGTGTTGACTCCCTATTGAAGGCACAGGCAGAAGCTTTAACAGCCATCTTGGAACAAAGAAAGATTCTGACATCAGCATCTTCAAACCAACTGAGATGGGGTAAAAACAATGAAGGCAACTTTAACCTCGAAGAGGCCAAGTGAATAGCCCTTGGGCTTGACTTTCCAAACCCTGATAGGGTATGGAAGAACCTATGGCAGAACCAAAGCTGGACGAAAATCAAACTGTTCACGTGGTTAGTGCAACATAAAAAAAAATTGACTTGGGAAAACCTTAGGAAAAGAGGGGTATCTGGTCCATCTAGATGCCAGCTATGTGAGTTACAAGAAGAAACTATGGATCACCTACTCAACCTCCCATTCACATCCACCTTGTGGAATTGGGTAGCTTCAATATTTAAACAAACAAACAGGGGCATGGGCAGCATCACCAGTACTTTGAAGAACTAGATGAAAAATTTCTCTGATAATGAAATAATCAACAAAGCTTGGGCTTTAGTTCCAGGATTTCTAATCTGGGATGTCTGGAAAGAACACAACATTTAGACATGACATTGCAACCCATGCTTCAAGGAAATTTAACTCTTCTTCATAATCATTTTGTGTACCTGCACATTGGAAATCAATGGTAAGTTTAAAAACATCTGCAGAACCACATTGGCTTTGTTCCTTCTTCTCTATAATGAAATTTTTTTCTTGTTGCGCTTCTTTCTCTGCCTCTTTTTCTGTCTCTGTTTTCTCTTTGTGGGCTTCCTTGTTTGTTTTTTCCTCTATCACTATTTCTGTCTTTATCTCTGTCATTGTTGTACTAACCTGTGTTGTTGCAGACAGGTTGTCTTCCACTTGGTTTTCAGATTCAAGTGGGATTATCTTAGCAAACAACATCATGTCAATATGATGTTTTTGTTGCATTATTTGCAACCACTCATCATTAGTTAACAAATTTTCATCAAAATTCACATCAGCAATATTAGTTGTTGGATTCACCATAGCATTGACTACTCAAATAACAACTTCACTGTCATCAACAAGCTCTATTACTAAATTCACTAAGTTTTCATTAAGGATGTGCACAGTGGGGTTCACGAGCATCTACGTGCTCCTTCTCTACTACTTCTACAACTTCTTCATAGACATCATCCACTTGTGGTTTAGCACAGTGGGATTCAACAAATTTTTCATAGTGTTGTAGATATGATGCTATAGATCCACCTTCATCTTCAACTTCAACTGCCCCCCCCTTACACCAAATCTCCTCTCAAGGGTACCCCAAGCCTCCTTGACTTTATTGGCATCTAAATGAGGGGAAGAATGTTGTCATCCACAGATTCTTTTATGCATGAAGACATCTTTTTGCCTCTTCACTTCCAAATCTAAAAAGATTTCAAACATCTCTTGTTGTCGCTTTGACCTTCTTAGCCTCTTGGCTTTTTGCATTTGTTGAATGTTGGCTCAACAAACAAAACAAATTGTAGATATCACATCTAACTGCAATAAAAAATACCTTTACTTATTGACTTCCACAAACAAACAAATCTACAAATTTTTCACAAAAACAACACTTTCACAAAAACATCACAATACCTCTTTTTTATATCCTTAAAAAAAAACTCTCCTATTTTCGAATGCTTTAAAAAAATATATTTTTTAATAAAATACATATTTTTTTTGGTTATATCCTTTTTAACAACTCCTTAAAATCCCTTTTTAAAATCTTGAAAAAAACCACTTCAAAAAAAAAAAACCTCTTTTCTTACGATAAAACAAAGTTTACTTTTTAAAAGGACTTTGTGTTTGGGCTTCAATACAAACTTGACATTTTTTTACTTTTCGAAAAGGCGGCATTTTTCCTAGTCGCTCTAACGCATGCAAGGCACAAGAAACTCGCGTGTCTTACCTGTAAAGCGGCTTTCTGTTCGGCCCTTTTTCGTTATAACGCTCTTATAACAGGACGCGTTATAACTTCAATCAAGAGAGAAATAAAAGCTCGGCCTTTTTGAAGGCTTTTTCAAATTTTTACTGTTTTCTTAAAAGTCTCAAGTCTTATGCAACTCGTCTCTGTTTTCTTTTTTGTTGTTCATTTTACTCACGTTGTTTCTCTTTTAAGGAGTGAAGAAATAAAATGTGGAGCACAAAATTGCTCTTCTCAGTGATTTGAATGGACGGTTTTGACACAAGTAGGTGGTTAGAATTATATTCTAACATTGACAGCCTTTTGCATCCTTCCTTGGACAGAGAATCTGCTGCAGAATTTTGTTCCTTATAAATATGTGAAAATGTCAGTCTTTAAAAATTATTGATCAACACTCTTATGAGCTGCCTCCAATTTTTATTAGCATAGACTGCTCAAACTTTGATCTCTTCAATCGATAACCACTTTAGAATCTCCATAAACATCCAAAAATTCAATAGCCAACTTAACAAAATAAAGCTCTCAAAACACTATAAGCTTTGCCATATTAATAAATCCAAGTCATATATTCCCACCAAAAAATAATAATTTCCAAAATTCAAAACAATATATACCCGCTACCACAAACACTATTAAATGCCACCTAAATAAACCGCCTGGAATTGTCAAACTATCTAACTCTCCTGCATGCAAATATTGCATTGCCAAACTCTCGCAATAAACAGAATCCTCCCTCTGATTGGATTTTAGTCCATGGCGAAGCGTCCATCCACCTTCATCTTTGGTTTAGTGGTGGGGCTGGCTGGCCGTTGCCCACTGCCACTAACTGAAAGTGATAAGTGGTGCCAAAGCCAACAAGTGTTTGTCGTTTTTTAGATTTCGAAAAGATGCCTACCCCCATCCTTTTAATCTTCTCTGCACTGGAGAGTATGACGGCATAACGAAGCTTCCCATGCACCTTCTCGCAGGTAGGACAAACTTTCTTTCGGTTGTGCAAATTAGTATGTGTCAGCCAAACCAGTGAAAGAATGTGCTTCTGTACCACCTCCACCTACTGACTTATCCGCAATGTGACCACTAACGGAAAAAACAAGGTTCTGTAGGTATCATTAAAGCGTGGACGGCGTTGCTCGCCATGCACTGGGTAGGCACGCTTCGTGGATAATTATTACAATAATTCAGTGTTTTTCTGCTGGAAAGGGGAAAGAGACAAAGCATGAATTCACATAAAACATGAGCTGTAGTTTTACTTTATTTTTTCGAAATCTTTTTTCAGCATTCGCTTTTAGTTGGGTTGATTTTCAACTTACTAATTCTAGGAAAACTGGGGCTATTTTTAATTAGCCAATAATTTGCTGACTTCCACGCGAATGAGTTTACCTATTTGGACTTTCGGCCTCGCTCTGTTAAAAAAATCAGTCACACATTACGGCTCTGCAAGCTGCGGGTTCTGTTACTCTTTTCACATAGACTACTGCAAATATGTTTTCTATATCTCTTTGTAACCTCCATCTGATACCAATTTGTTGGAAAGACAGAGGAGAGTGATGGGGGAAGAGAGAGGATTGGAGGGCAGAGAGAGATAAATGGGGGAAGAGAGAGGGAGGGATAACAAGATGGAGTTGGAGGGGGAGAGGGAGGGAAGAATAAATATATAAAGAGTGAGAAGTGGAAAGAGAGAGGAAGTGACAAGGGAGAGATGGATAGATAGTGTGTCTGTTTTGGGGTGAGACAAAGGAGAGATGGAGAGAGTGGGGTAGAGAAGGAGAGAGGAGAGAGGTAGGGATATAGTAACTAAGTTGGAGAGAGAGAGAGAGAGAGAGGATGTGAGAGCAAAGAGAGGGAGGGAAAGAGAGATGGAGTTGGAGGGGGAGAGAGAGGGAGGTAAGAAGAAATAAATAGAAAGAGAAATGTGGAGAGAGAGAGGGAATGATAAGGAGAATGGAGAGAGAGAGAGGATGTGAGAGCAGAGAGAGGGAGGGAAAGAGAGATGGAGTTGGAGGGGGAGAGAGAGGGAGGTAAGAAGAAATAAATAGAGAGAGAAATGTGGAGAGATAGAGGGAGTGATAAGGAGTATGGAGAGAGAGAGAGAGAGAGAGAGAGAGAGAGAGAGCAGAGAGAGGGAGGGAAAGAGAGATGGATTTGGAGGGGGAGAGAGAGGGAGGTAAAAAGAAATAAATAGAGAGAGAAATGTGGAGAGAGAGAGGGAGTGATAAGGAGTATGGAGAGAGAGAGAGAGAGAGAGAGAGGACAACAGGAGGGTAGAGAGATAGAAGCGGGGGAGAGGGAGAGGAGGAGGAGGGATAGATAGATATATTAGAGAAAGAAAGTTTATGTTTTGGGGGTTATATAGAGAGACAAAGGGAGATAGGGATATAACTAGAAAGTGAAGAGAGGGAGGAGGAGGAATGATGGGAGAGGAGTGAGAGAGGTAGAGAAGGGTAAGAGAGGGAAAGGGAGACACAAAGATGGAGGGGGGAGAGAGAGAAGGAGAGAGGGAGGGATATAGTGAGAGGGGACAGGGGGAATGAAGAGAGAGAGAGGTAGAGAAGGGTAAGAGAGGGAAAGGGAGACACATATATGGATAGGGGTGAGAGAGAAGGAGAGAGGGAGGGATATAGTCAGAGGATTTGAGGGCAAAGAGAAAGATAGAGAGACAGGGGAAGAGAGAAGGAGTTAGGAGAGAAAGGGAGAGAAAGGGAGAGAGAGGAAGGATGAGAGAGAGGAGGACAGAGGGATGGATAGAGAGATAGATTTGGAGGGGGGGAGAGGGAGGCAAGAAGAAAGAGATAGAGAGTGAGAAGTGGAGAGAGAGAGGGAGTGACAAGGCAGAGATGGAGAGAGAGTGTATGTTTAGCGATGAGATAAAGAGACAAAGAAGGAGAGATAGAGAGAAGGGTGGAGAGAAGGAGAGAGAGGGGGAGAGGGAGGGATATAGTAACATACTTGGAGAGAGAGAGAGAGAGAAAGAGAGAGGGGATTGGAGGGAAAAGAGAGAGAGAGAGAGAGTGATGGGGGAAGAGAGAGTGAGGTAGGAGAGAAAGGGAGAGAGACGAAGAACGAGAGACAAGACTTGAGAGAGAGGAGGAGAGTGATGGGGGAAAAGAAAGGGAGGTAGGAGAGAAAGGGAGAGAGATGAAGTACAATAGAGAAAAATTGAGAGGGAGGGAGGGATAGTGAGATGGAGTTGGAGGGGGAGAGAGGGAGCGAAGAATAAATACATGGAGAGTGAGAAGTGGAGAGAGAGAGGGAGTGACAAGGGAGAGATGGATTGATGGTTTGTATGTTTGGAGGTGAGATAAAGAGACAAAGGAGATATGTAGATAATGGGGGAGAGAAGGAGAGGGGAGAGAGCTAGGGATATAGTAAAAGAGTTGGAGAGAGAGAGAGAGGGGATGTGAGAGCGAAGAGAGGGAGGGAAAGATAGAAGGATTTGGAGGAGGGGAGAGAGGGAGGTAAGAAGAAATAAATAGAGAGAGAAAGATGGAGAGAGAGAGAGGGAGTGATAAGGAATGTTGAGAGAGAGGGAGACAGGACAACAGGAGGGACAAGAGATAGAAGCGAGGGAGAGGCAAAGAAGGGGAGGAGAGAGAGACAGAGAGGGAGAGGAGGAGAGAGGGACATATAGATAGATTAGAGAAAGATAATGTATGTTTCGGGGGTTATACAGAGAGACAAAGGGAGATAGAGATATAGCTAGAAAGTGAAGAGAGGGAAGAAGAGAGAAATGTAGAGAGGGAGGGAAGGACAAAGAGAATGATAGATTTGGAGTGAGAGAGCATGTGTGTTCGAGGGAGTAAGATAAGGAGACGAAGAAGGAGAGATGGAGGGAGATATAGATATAGATGGAGGGGCAAGAGAGGGATGAATATTTGTTGCACTAGTTGCATTAATTTCAATGTAGATGGTGATTCTTAATCCTATTTGATTGCTTGTACTAGATGCATTGATTTAAGTGAAGACGTTGATTTCTAATGCTATATGATTGCTTGCACTAGATGCATTGATTTTAGTGTAGATGTTGATTTCTAATCATTTTTTATTGCTTGCACTAGATCTATTGATTTCAGTGTAGATGGTGATTTCTAATCCTGTCTGATTGCTTGCACTAGATGCATTGATTTCAATGTAGATATTGATTTTTAATAATGTTTGATTGCTTGCACTAGATGCATTGATTTCAATGTAGATATTGATTTCTAATAATATTTGATTGCTTGCACTAGATATATTGATTTCAATGTAGATGATTTCTAATCCTATTTGATTGTTTGCACTAAATGCATTGATTTTAGTGTAGATGGTGATTTCTAATACTATTGGATTGCTTGCACTAAATGCATCGATTTCAGTGTAGATGTCGGTTTATAATACTATTTTTCTTACTTGCACTAGATGCATTGATTTGAGTATAAATTTTGATTTCTTGCATTATATGCATTGTTTTTGAGTAAATGTTGTTTTCTAATTCTATTTGATTGCTTGCATTAGATGCACTGATTTTGTAGACGTTGATTTTTTATTTGATGTGATTGGATCTATGATGGTACATTAATTTTAAAGTGATTGGATTAACATTGTGCATTGATTTCAGTGTAAGCAAAAAAATAATTGACAATGTGTATTGATTTTTGTGTTATAGTACTTCAACCTATTAATATTGGAGAGAAAGAGAGACAAGGTATGATGTTTACTACAATAGCTCAAGCTAAAGATTTAAATGGTTTATGATTTAACATGTCCTTTTCATATAATCGATATGAAAAGATCACAAAAGTAACATGTGGCAATAAGAATAGTTGAAGGAAATAGTATGAGATTAATTACAATGAAGGCTATTTGTAATTGACTATATTCTTCACATTTTCTATCATTAACACTATTACATTGTCACTTCACATTCAAAATTTGCATTTCATCATTTTTTATTCTTAAAGTTAATAACAATATTTATCATCTCAACAAAATGAGGTAACTAAGGAAATTTAAAATTAAAATGACCACATTAGACATATTTAGCATATTTAAAATAATTATATTAATATTAGAAGAATTTACATATTATTGATCAAATTAATCATATTTGTTAGATTTTCTTTGGCAGCACATGACTGAAACGAGCCTAGATCCATCTTAACTCCCGATCTATCAAGCATCCAGAGGGATCAAATCTCTCGAGGTGCAAACCTTTTTGAAAGTTTGAAACTCTAAATAAAGAGGTTGGACCATAAGAAATTGATCCCTCTCAGCACTTAAAAATCCAAATAAAAATAGAATAAACTAGTTTTAAAATATTAAAAATAATTTAATAACACGTAAATTTTGACCATAATGAAATTTATCCCTCCTCACACTTAATCAGCACTTAATAAACTCCAGAATTAAATAATATAAACTAATTTTATATAAAAAAAATAATTTTAATACAAGTTAAAATTTATTTTTAATAAATTTTTAATTATTCTTATATTTTAATTTTGTTGTTAAAATTTAATATAAATTTTTTGAAATTAAAATTTAATTATTAATATATAATTATAAATTTAAAATTTAACAATAAACTTATTTATAATTTAAAATAAAACAAAACTTAATCTATATCTATATATAACCATGTCTTCAACATAATTCTAAAAACACCTGCCCCTCATGCATACATGCATGCACCACATGGTGAGGAAGTGAGTAAAATATATGTATTCCATTCCCTAATCTATCAAAACTTCTTCATGATGCATTGAAATTACCTACGTTGCCTTAGAGCTAACCTGAATGGAAATTCATTACATAGCCTAACAAAGCAGGGAAAAATACTATTTTACCCAAGGGTGGAATCTATGTTTACTACTCATATAAAATATGAAATTTTATCGTGGAGTGGAAACCATGTTTATGATTATTATATATCAAACTTCATCAATATGTTTAACAAGTTTCACGCGAGATTAGCTCGAATCTATTAGGGAGAACCCAAACACATTTGAGACGCGAGTTTTGAGGCCTTTCATCTTTCAGTTATATATTTATATCTATATAATTGATTGACAAACGGACAAACACATTCGAGACGTGAGGCGTTGTTTTGATCCCAAACAGAAACAACAGAACGAACAATATGCCAGCATCTTTATTTTTCCCGAAAAAGGTGAACAGCATGGGTTTGTCGGATCCATGACTGTACAAAGAACAAACTACAAAGTTCTTTGGAGCCATGATTGTACAAACAACAAACTACAAATCTTGCAACAGCGGTTTTTTAATAAAAACAATACTTTGGATTCCTTTATTATCCTTCTGTGTATGGAGGAGAGGATTCCTCATTACACACGTATGAAAACTATGCCCATTTGCCAGAACCATACGCCAAGTTCCTGTCTCCTTATCAGTTTCTAGAACTGTGAAACGCACATTGGCATAATATTAGCGAACGAATTCAATGTCACAGACTAAATGAGATTTCTATTTCATATTAAGCAATTATTTTTTATTTAAATGAGCAGTGGGTTTCGAAGTGATAAGGACATATTTTGATTGGTAGAACTTGCCTGTTTAGCGGGCATGGGAATTGTTTCTGTCACAACTCTTTTATCCAGCACAGGAGTGTTTACAACATGATGGTGATGATGATGGCCTGCACACAATGTATTAAATAAATGTATTAGAAATGAAGAAACCCATATTGCAAATCATTTGATTAAGATATTGATAATACCTCAAAGCAAATCCCTACCCTTTGTGAGCGGTGTTTGCAACAGAAAGAAGCACGATGCAATGACAAAGTAACACAGCAGCAGCACTAAACCCTTCATGTAGTTTGAAGTTCCATCCTGTACACGAATTGCATGATATAAATGAAAGCAGAGTAGACATATTTAAATACTATGACAAAAAATAAACATACAGCTATCTTACCCTTTGGATTCTTTACAAATCAGGGGTAAGATGAATCAGACGAGTATATATTCCTATATTTTCACTATGGACAAACGATGAAGGAAATAAATTTCTAGCATATAATATGTATTGCTATAGGGTATCATCCACATGGTAATGGTGACGAGACCAAACCTGTAAAATATATGCTGTTATTAGTACAGTGGAAAAGAGAGCAACAGTCTCCAGGATATGAAAATCCAAGTCCATGGGTTTTCCCATAATCCAGGCTAGAGCAATCATAAAGGGGATCTGCAAAAACAAGTGATTGATATTCAAAATCTGTTCAATGTTTGTGAGAAATAAAGACATTAATACTCGAATAAACTACCATATCCAATTCTTCTTTATGCAGATCTTGATTCTTACCACAAACATAGCAATCTGCGTGGCAGAACCCATAGCCACAGCCAAGGATATATCCTGCAACAGAAGGAGATGTATTAAAACCTTTAAATTTCAAAATAATAAGGAAAATATGGAAAAATGATGTTGTGATGTGACACACAAGGAATAATTTACAGGGGGTGCTAAGGGTATTTGTTTAATGTTAAATACACCACTGACACTTCATGTAAGTTTACCCTTATCAGGGAAAAATGTTTTAGTCTAATTATTTTCTACTCACAAGTTTGTTTTTGAGAGCAAATAATACGGCGCCAGCGTGCTCGGCTGCATTGCCTACTATTGGTAACAGTACTATACTGATAAAGTTCACAGATATTTCCCATGATTCTGCCACGTCCTGATCAAACAGTCAAGCTATTTTGTAAAACGAACAAATAGAATATAAATTCGGTTAAATTAGTTTAATCTTTCGAAGGAATTAATATTCACCTCAATGGTCTCCACAATGTACTGAGAAAGCAGGGAGATAACAGCAGTCAGAGTGCAGAGCCAGACAATAGAACTTATGCAACCTATGGATGGTTCTTCCTCGTCTTCTTCCCCTTCTGTTTCCTGTAACACAGGGATAATATTTATGTTTGTATTGTGCCAATGGAGCACCAGGACTTGTGCAATGTTATGGTTACAACTTATTAATAAATTTGTACCTGGCCTTCTTCAAACAGTTGCCTGTGTGTCTTTAATTGGAAGAACAAATATGCAGCATAAGCTATCAGCATGATGATGCTGCTGACTCTAGACAGTTGTAATGTTGACACAGCTGCTTCACTATATGCCATAGATTGTTGAAGAGCCAAGGGTAGCATGAGACACAGTGAAGCCATCATAAGAAGACTGGAATTGATTCCAGAAATAACCTGCACATCATTTACCAATAATACAACATCCATGGTTAGGTCCCCCATGATTGAATAACTTGAGCAGTTTAGACTTGTTTTGGTGACCTACTAAATCAAAGAAACACTAAAAAAATATCACTTGCCTTGTCAAACCTCTGCTCTTTTTTCATGTTTGCTAATCCACCACAGAAAAGAGATGTACCAAGCACAAGAAGTAAGTTGGAAAGTACAGACCCCAGTAGGGAATACTTGACCACATTGATCTTTCCATGGTAAAGTGCAAACACTGCAATGAGCATTTCTGTTGCATTACCACACGTGGCATTGAGCAGCCCGCCAACTGTAGGAGAATTAATTAACAACAGATTTGCATCAGTTACTTCGAAATGCCAAACACTTTCTCAAATATATCAATTAGTCTGATATCTGGCAAACACAAATATGAGTACATAGTCCATATATATAAACATCTCACCTGTTGGTCCAGTGTAGAATGCAATTTGTCTGCAACAATTTACAACAAGATATCAGACTGTAGAACCAACAAGTCACTGCAATGCAGTCCAAGTGCATAAACAAATGCAGTACAATGAGTGACTCTAGGACCAGAAATAGGGTATTGATTACATATACCATGCAATTTTTCACTTACTCGGTGACAAAACCTAGACGTTCAGCAAGAGGTGCTAGACCAATCAAACTTATAATGAACACCCAAACCTGCAAACAAAAGGCACTGCACTTGTTGAGATCTAGAGATAGTTTTATATATATATATATAAATATAAGAGAGAGAAAGAGAGAATTTATACTCACATTTCCTAGTTGAAGTCTGTCTGCTGCAATAGCCAAAGGCACTAGAGGAAACAAGAAGCTTAATTTGGTTCCCAGAATGACTTCATAGAGGTTACATAAGAGCAATCTCAGCCACTTGTATCTGATTATTAAACAGAGTTGCTTCTGGCTTGCTCGTCTCAGAGAAGTAGAAGAGCGATTGTGGGCCGATTCTATGTCTTTCTGCTCGTAGATCTCCTTGCCTGCGGCTTTTGAATCAATTGATGGAATATTTCCAACCGCTTGGGAAGACATGGTGAGGCTCAAATTTGGACTGAATCAATTCTAACTGATCAACGCGTAGAATGAACAATACAGTTGTTCTACACGAAATCAGAATAATTAACTCTTTCTAGATCGCACCACTTGAATATAAGATAAGGCATTAAAGTAGTATAGAATTGAGCTCAAGAAACGAACGACTGTTTCTTCTAGTCTATTATATTGTTGCAGTTCCCAGAGAAAGTATTGAGTGAATCCCAATGATCAGCATGTCCATATATTTATAGGTGCTCTTGAATCGATTCTGTAGTGGATAGTGTTTCTTGATAGTTCTGTGATCTTTATTTTTCAAAGACATCGTGGGATCCAAAGTGCATATTTGTGGACACGTGTACTGTTTGTCCGTCACACATCGTAATCCAAAGATCCGTATCTTCCCAACATGATTATTTCTTTTTCCCCTCTTAAACAGACATATTTTCAATCAATGGGGTGTTTATTTTTAAATAAGTTAATTTTTTTTGTGCAGTAGTCTAATTAACCGGAGGAATTGCCAAGAAAGTTATGAAAATTCCCATCATATTTAGAGAAAATTTAGAAAAGATTTTTGTAAATCTAAGTTATAATTATTAAATCTCAAAATTTTAGGTGTCTTACACGTTTTTGATGGCGCTGAATCCATTTCCACCATCAAAAACACAATTCAAATACTGTCTCTACAAGATTTTTTTTGAAATTTTTTTACCCGGATTCTAGCCATTTTTGGCCGTCCAGGCAATTGCTCCGCCTTGATAGACAACTCCTATATTTTTACATTCAAAATTTAAATTTAAACTATAAAAATTTACTAAAACATCGTGTTCTTGAATTTTAGACACACATTAAAAAAATATATATTAATTAAAAATATTTTATTTAAACAAAAAAAAGCAAATTATTTTTGAATTGTGAATTTTGATTTAGAAAAATGTGTTTTTGGAATAAATTTAACCAGAAAAACTTATAAACACTTCAATTGTAAGATTACACATCAAATTTAAATTCCAATAAGTAAAGATTTCACAACTCAAATTTATAATTCCAATAAATTTGGGTCAAATTAAACCAGGAAAATGTATC
Organism: Pinus taeda; assembly: GCA_000404065.3. Lineage (NCBI taxonomy): Eukaryota > Viridiplantae > Streptophyta > Pinopsida > Pinales > Pinaceae > Pinus > Pinus taeda. The sequence goes on from APFE031176976.1 coordinate 143,196, forward strand.
TAGAAAATCTTCAAAACCTATAACAAGTAAACAACGACTTTAAGTTGTTTAAAAACATTCAAACATTTAAATTGGGCAAATTCAATAACTTAAATTATAATTTTCTCACTAATTTTCAATAAAAACAATTTCAAATTGGTATAATATATTTATATAGGTATATACATCAGTAAATAAAATAAATTTATTTAATTTATAAATCTATCCTCTAATAGTATTAATAAGAGGTAAATGTAATAATTCTTATATACAGAAAAAGGTTTAATATTACATCAATGGTAAGGCAATATAGTTTTTATATAAGTTAACATACATTTGGTAAATAATTCATACATATATGTAGTTTTTAATTTTATTGTTTTTAGATTACCGTCGAAATGATTAGTATTATGGTTGGAATAAGGATTAGTAATTTATTTATGTAACCTATATTACTTATTATATAGAAACCACTTAACCGATTAATATATTCATAATAACCATTAGTACTATTTTATCATTATAATAATGTTATTTAATTAGGTAAATTACCATTCACTATAATTAATTTTACTAATTTCTAGAAATATATAATTATTAATTAAAATTGTATTTTAAAGTAATTAATAATAATATAAGTTCTACAAAGAAT
>APFE031176976.1:145012-156626 GCA_000404065.3 Pinus taeda
ATAATAATATTAAATTTATTATTATTAGTTGGGCTAGGTCTCAGGGTCAAAAATTAGTAGTTATCTAGCCGTTGGAGTCTCTCAGTCTATTTAACCTGCCAGGCCAGATCTGTATCTTCAACTTGTCCTGACGATGAACCACACTAGTTGGTTCGAAACGCTTCGACAAAGGTCATTTTTATGTGATTCACGCCGAAGCTATACTTATAACTATGACAGATCACAGAAGTCTCAATTCTACAAAAGTAAATTTTCAACTTAAATTTTCAATAAAAACAATTTCAAATTGGTTTAAAAGTAAATAAATCTGAGTACTTATGGACACTGAACTTTGGGTGAGAGAGTCCCAATCATTCTTCCCTCACCCATTAGAAATAATCACTCGAAATAAACCCAATTGACCAATTAAGAATTTGTGCTCATAACTTATAGTAAAAAAATAAAAAAAAATGACTTGATAATTTACTTATTCATTGTCAATTAATTGGAAATTATTAAAAATTTCAATTAAAATTTATGTAAATATATAAATTTAAAATTATACATGCTTTTAAGTAATGATTTATTTCTGAATCTGAATTTTATTTAATTATTTGAAAACTTAAATTTAATAGGAAATTTCTTTAAATAGTAAAACCATTTTTAATATTATAAACTTCTTCACATCTTTTAAAAAAACTGGAAATATGCTTATTAGATGAGAGAGAATTAAATAAAAATAAAAAATTGAAAATATTTAGATGTTTTTATAGTAGAAATAAATTCAGTACTATCAAGAGCCCTGGTATCCAAAAACCTGAAATATGATCACTGTAACTGGATTTTCCAAAAAATATTGGCCAGATTTTCTTCAAATCCTGTAGGGATGTCTAATATTTGCCGGGCCAAATTGTGCCCTCGTTAACGATTACGGCAAAAGAAACTGACTGGATTTTCCAAAAAATATTGGCCAGATTTTCTTCAAATCCTGTAGGGATGTCTAATATTTGCCGGGCCAAATTGTGCCCTCGTTAACGATTACGGCAAAAGAAACTGACTGGATTTTCCAAAAAATATTGGCCAGATTTTCTTCAAATCCTGTAGGGATGTCTAATATTTGCCGGGCCAAATTGTGCCCTCGTTAACGATTACGGCAAAAGAAACTGACCCGTGGAGATGTACGGAATTGCATTGAAATATACGGAGGGTAAAAGGACAGAAACTTTTGTACTTTTACAGAATGTACATACGTCATTGGCCTTCAATAATATGGGACGGAGAAGCTTCCTCCCACCTTCGCCTTTTCGTTCCGTTGTGTTTGCTTCTTTTCTTTTCTCTGTGCTCCACGGAAGCGACTCTCAACTCCTCCTGTCGTTTTTCCATCTTCCAAAAGAAGTGTCCCATTCATTCCCAAAAGAACAATTGGTGACAGTAGCACGAAGTTTCAAGGCAACTTCTGCCTTTAAGCTTTTATTTTGAGTAGTATTGATCCAAATATGAAAATTAAAAATCTCATGCTCTGATTAATTTTCTAAAATACCCAGATCACAAATACCAGGATATTGCAGTTTTAGATGGTAGATTTGGACAGAATCCTATCTGAAATCGACAATCAAGTTGTGGATTGGTCCACCTCTGTCAGGGCCTTGTTCAATGGATGATAATGACTAAGAGGAATGCGTGTATTATTGTTCAAAGTATGATAACGATGGAAAGGACGTTCACCCGACCTCTTCCCGATAAATCCTTAGTTACGATTCATTAATGTGCATTAATGAGCAAGTTAGGATTGAGGAGCTTTTCACTATGGCAAGCCATATTTCCCATGTCATTGGGTCATAAATGAACGGGGGTGTATATGTCCACCGTTAGATTTTGCTAAGGCCGAAATGCCCACTGTTCGATTTTGCTAAGGTCGAAATCGAACGGTGGGCATATACACCAGCGGTTCATTTATGCCCCGATAGCATGGGATTTATTGACAGCCTTTCACTATTGTGCGAGGTTCAATTTTTATTAGTATTTAATTTAAAGTTATGGCGCCGTAAAATGTGTGGTTATATTTAGAGAGAATATTTTTAACATGAATTGGAAGGGTGATTGTTTGCCTTCATGTAACAGTAAAAAATTCTTTTTTGGAGGAATTAATGAAATAATTTTATGTGAGTTTTGTGGAATATAATCTAAATCAATCTTTCAAGGGTTGCACATAATAAGTACTTTATCAATATTTTACATGGGGAATGAGCTTTAAGAGTGCAAAATATCTTTGTGAGTATTGGAAAACTAGTTTACATGGGGAATGAGCTTTTAAGAGTGCAAAAGTATTTTTCTAAGTATTGGAAAACTAGTGAATATAAAAATAACCTTCTTGTAGGGTGAATTACCTCTCGAAAAAGATTTCCTTGAAATAGAGCGATATCAAATTGTGTGTTTACTAGTATAATTCTTTTGTTGAAAAGTGTGTTTACCTTATCAGTATAATTCCTTTGAAATGTGTGTTTATCCACTATTCAACCTTCATCAATATTTAGAAAGTTCATCATTTGCCTAATTTACCACTATAGGGATCCCCTAAGTAACATTTTCATATGATATCTTACTTTGTTGTTTTTATTTTCATTTACTATGGAAGTTCATTTGTATTTGTGAGTGAATTTATTCACTAGGCTTAGTTGATCTAAGTTTTTCCATCAACTTTGTCCTCATTGGGGGATCCCCTAAGTAACATTTTCATAAGATATCTTACTTTGTTGTTTTTATTTTCATTCGCTAGGGAAGTCCATTTGTATTTGTGAGTGAATCTCCCATTTCCACCAACTTTGTCCTCATCAGGGACATGTATATAAAAATAACATTAGATCACTAAGCACACTATTTTGATACCACTAGTTCGAATTAGATTGCGAACCAAATGAAAAAACATACCATATTTAAAGAGAACAAAAATGCAATATTGAAAGAAATTTTATAGTGAAAACCAAATTCTATTAATGAGAAGAATGATGAAAACCACTTTAGAATGCATAATAATATAAAACTATTAGAATAGTGGTAGCTTGACTTTGAGGAAAGATGTTTATGCTCATTTTGCAAAAATCTCATGAGAAAAGGTTGAAAATACATTATAACAATGTCAAACAAAATTATAAAGGAGAAACCAAACATGTAAAAAAAAACCTTTGTATAATTAAGGTTGAGCCTAAATGTTTAGTTGGAGAAATGTGATTTGTTTGAGAAAAGGGGAGTCTTCTTGAGACCATAACTTTTAAATCACTACTCCAATTTGAGTCTCGTTTAAATGGTGGGAAATACATTAGAAAAATTGAGTCTACTCTCGAGGCTTGCTTTAAAAATGCATAGGAAATCCTTGAAGAAATTTATCACTAAAGCAATGTTTTAGGAAACCTTAGATTTTGAACTAAATGAAAAGTTCTCAAAGACTTGAAGAGGATTGTGGACTAATAAAATATTTTATGAAAATTTAACCCTAAAGAGAAGAAGCTTAGAGGCACTTTCTATATGTGAAATTTAAGTCGTTAAGTCATTGTAATCTTTTATCCTGACCAAATGAGAAGTATTTTTCTTTTCCTCATCTACTTATGTTAATTCATGTACATGTTTACTTGTGCTTGATTTATTTGATCTTAAGTAGACTTTATTTATATCATATTGGGTAGGCTAGATTTAGTGTTTATCATTTGTGGCATAGAGTACATTATAGTTTGAACCTAGTTGTATTATGTGTAGATTTCTTTGAAGCTTGTCCTTTTCCTCTTGCTTTTCTAAAATAACCATCAATATTAAATATCCTTCAAGGAGAGACTATCACTTGTGTCCCATGTGCATGATTATTTTTTACGCTTGTCATGGTTCATATGTGTTGATTCTTTGATGATGTTACGTGCTCTAATATATTGACAATATGATGTGTATTCGTTGTGTCACTAATTATAAAAAAAGTTTAAAGTTGATTCTTTGATGATGTTACATGCTCTAATCTACTGACAATATGATGTGTATTCGTTATGTCACTAATTATCAAAAAAGTATAAAAAGTGTATAAGTGTTATCACTATTGATTCATACCCCCGCGCCCCTCCCCCCTCTCAGTAGTGATTTGATTCCAATAAGTGAAAATTTCCAAAACACATTAAAATGTCATAACCTTTCATCTTTTATGCTTGTCATGGTTCATATGTGTTGATTTGATATCACAATTTCAAAATATCTATCTTAATACCCACTTTCGTAACCTCCCAAATCATTAAAACTAAAGTGATATTAGAATACTCCACTTCATGCTTTTGAAACACAAACAAAAACATAAAGAAATCTACTTAATCTACTACCTTTAGTATAATTTAACCCAATTCTATTTGGATATATGTGTTATCATCATCCATTCATATAATTTAAAATGAACATTTCCAATATCTTAAAATATTAAAAATATATACTATTTAATAAAAAAATATTCACATTTTCACATAAATATTAGAAAAAAACAAACAAAATTTTTAAAAATGGAAACATAACCATGTTTAAAATTGACACTTCGTAAAACCAGACAATGAAACCTCGCATGAGTTTCCTTTCATTAAGTCCATGGGCATATTGAAGTTGGAGTTTCTTGACATTCGATGATGCAATGTTGAAAAATGAAAAAGAGTGGCACTTTATTGATCATTCGTAGTAATGTATAGCTAGTTAATTGTCCATTTTAATTCAAGGGAACCTGTTGTAGTATTTGCAACACCCTCCAAAATTTTGGCCGACATCCAAATATCGAAGCCTTTCTCGGTTTTTACCTTAATTGTCACAAACACTCCCAGAACTGCATAGAAGTTATCCTAGAAGTCGATCCACTTTGCGCTTCTTGTAAGACCTTCCATCAAGCCTCCCGCTGGTCAACCGGAGAAAGAACTTGAGTTGTATCCTTGGGTTGTACTAAGCTCCAAAATTGCGCAGAGCTGTCTTGCCCTACCCATATTTGCTTCTCTGCAGTCAGCCCAGGAATTGTGCAGAGCTCTCTTGTCCTGCCCTTCCTGCCTACTCTGCAACCAGCCTAGGAATTACGCAAAGTTGTCCTGCCCTGTTAGCCATTCTTCCCTGCTCTGAAACCAGTTCAAGAATTGTACAAAAATGTCCTACCTAACCCTTCTTCCCCGCTCTGCAACCAACTCAGGAATTGTACAAAGATGTCCTATCTAACCCTTCTTCCCCACTCTGCAACTAGCTCAAAAACTAGGCAGAACTGTCTGGTTCCAGATTGTCTCTTAAGAGTGCGCAATTTTTCCCAGAAGCTCCCGCAGCTCGACTTTGTGCTCCTCTAGAAAACTGCATAGATTTTTCTGCTCGTACTTCTTACTACGCGCACTTTCGTCCCCGGAGAAATTGTGTAGATCATACTTGGATGACCTACCTAGTGCTCCCTTGAAAAATTTCACAAATTGGCCTAATAGCTCCTTGACACCCCGCTTGGCCTTCCTCCCGGAAACTGTGCAGTTTTGCCTCCCAGTTGGGTTTTGCCCCACAATTTTCATTGTTGTCTTGGATTGTGAAAATGTGTCTCCCAGTGACATCTGCGTATTTTTTCCCAAGAGTGCTTCAGAGCCTTGCATCCCGGCCTGTGTTGTGCTCTTCACAGTCTTAGTGCCTTACCCCTATCCTGATCAGCTACATCGAAATGGAAACCAATGCATCATGGTAGACTAGTAGATTTTTGGGATTTGATCTCATCTCGTCATGAGTGATTGCAGGAACAGGTACACTGATGAAACATGGCACGATGATGAACGAATGGAAAAGAGGGACATGCTAGAAGACTTGCTCGCAGTCGAACGAACACATGAAGTACATCTAGCAAGTGAGCAAAGGGGACACATTCACATGCACCATCAAGCAAAGACCAAGACCATTGAAGACCCTGCACACTTTTCTATGCAGAGTTGAAGACATGTTACACCGAGAGCATATCATCACTCAACAACACAACAACTCAACACAAACACCATAGTTAGCCAGTACATGTCAGGAGTGTCATGTCAAGTTGTGCGATGAGTTGTCTCGGCCACATCACTACTATGGGCCATACTTGTTGTAATCAATGTAATGTAAAGTGGAAGTCCAAGAGACCCACATATGAAGTCGAAGAGTCATGTAATGTCAAAAAGTCATAGGAAGTCAAACAATCATGAGGGAAGTTGAAGAGTTACAAGCGTCAGTTATACCCCCTTGGCTATATATACCCCCCATTGTATGAGTAAAGGACTTTTCACATTGGCTCCTCCCACATAGCCTTGAGAGTTTGTTTGAGGAGCGAGGAGTGGCTCCAATGTCCCACTACTGGGACTAGTGATGTATGGTGTATAGATGTGTCTGGGATCTTTTTCTTAATTCATAAGCTTGTCTCAGGCCATCACGTTTTCACGCATGTTTTGTATCCATTTGTAAGACTATTCCTTAAATGTTTGTAATGCATGTTTGCTTAACTTATACTAATATAGTTAAATTGCTTCAGTTATTTTAGTACTCATATTGTTGAAGATGTGTTGTATTGTTTGTCATTGTTGTCCTACCCATGTGGACTACTCCGTCAGACATTAGACATACCATATTTGTGTATTTCTTGGTGTTAACGACCATCACCCCCATGTGGACTATTCCGCTGGATGGTGTTTGTGTTTTACCTTGAGCTCTGGTTTTCACAATAGTCCCCTCTGTTGTGGACTATTCCACTGGATGCTGGACAAAACCTTCTTGTTGTTCACATGTGTTTCTTCCTGGGTTGGGACTATTCCTATGGTTCTTTTCTCTGTGCTCCACAGATGCTTCCAGCAACTGTCAACTCTTGTCACTCTTTCTGTCATTTTTCCATCTTCTAAAAGAATTGTCCCATTCATTCCCTTTCAGCTCCACCATGAAGAACCATTGTGGTGAACGAAGTATCACGACAGAACGAAGTTTCAACGCAACTTCTCCTCGACCTTATGGACATTAGGGATAATTGAAAGAGAATGCCTCCCTTTGGCGAAAAATAATTGGCTGGCATGCCATTCTGTGGTAAATGTGCAGGGCTATATATGCTTACCAAAGTAAATTATCCAACAGTAAACATGTACAGACCTCATTAATTGCCCAATCGCAAGCCAATTTTTTTTTTTTCCTTTTCTCTTTTTCTTGTAACTGGTATTGAAAAGTAGGGTGTTTATATGTGCTTAAAATAAGTAGCTTGCCAATGGGCATTAAATGGGGGTTTGTATATGTCCACCGTTGGATTTTGACAGCCTAATTATTTAACAATGAGCATATACAACCCTGACTCATTTAATACGCATTAACAAACCACTTATTTATTTTCCTTTATATATATCAATAAATCACAAATGGCTAGCATTGTTGTAGACTACAACGTTGTTTTGGTTATCAATGCTTGAGCAGATTATATAAGATTTTATTTTTAGTAGTGTGGTCGAAATATGATAATTAAAAATATGATAACATGATCCATTTAAAAATTTTGTAATCTAATCAATTTTTTCTTCCATTGGTAATTTTGAATTAATCCCAAAAGAAAACCTATCAATCATGTTATGATTAATTTTCTAAAATACTGGGATATTTTTGTTTTAGTTGGGATATTTGGATAGAATCCTATCCGAAAACATCCTCAAATGAGATGACCAAGATGGGGATTAGTCCATGTCTCTCAGTGCCTTGTTCAATGGATGATAATGACTACGAGGAATGTGTGTATTATTATTCAAGTATGATAACGATGAAAAGGATGTTCACCCGACCTCTTTCCTGATAAATCCTTGTAAGTGATTCATTAATGTGCATTAACAAGGAAGTTAGGATTGCTCTAAAGGAGTTGCATTTAATGGTGGATAATGAGGAGCTTTTTAGTATTGTGCAAGGATAAATTTTTATGAGCATTTAATTTTATTGAATCATGGGGTAGTCGAATGTGTCGTTGTATTTAGAGAATGCGTCATTGTATTTAGAGAGACCATTCTTAACGGGAGTTGGAGGGGTGATTCTTTGCCTTTGGGATAATAGTTTAAGCAAAATCCAATTTAGCCTTCATAATTTCCAATAGGTAAATAATCTTCTTTGAAAGAATCAATGAAATAATTTTATGTGAGTTTTATGGAATATAATCTAAATCAATCTCCCACGTGTTGCATATAGTAAGTATTTTACCAATATTTTACATGGGGAATGAGCTTTAAGAGTGCAAAATTATCTTTCTAAGTATTGGAAAACTAGTTTAGATGGGGAATGAGCTTTAAGAGTGAAACTTTCTAAGTATTGGAAAACTAGTGAATACAAAAATAACCCTTTACTAGAGTACACTATCTCTAGAAGAAAACAAACTAGGAATAAAGCGAGATCAAATTGTGTGTGTTTACGAGTATAAATCTTTTGTTGAAATGTGTGCTTACCTGATCTGTATAATTCCTTTGAAATGTATATTTATTTACTATTCAACCTTCATCTGTAGTTATAAATTTCGTCATTTGTCTAATCTATCATTCTGGGGATCCTCTAAGTAACATTTTCATAAGATATCTTACTTTGTTGCTTTTATTTTCATTTACTAGGGAAGTTCATTTGTATTTGTGAGTGAATCTATTCACTAGGCTTATAGTTAATCTTAGCAGTTCCATCAGCTTTGTCCTCATTGGAGGATTTCCTAAGTAACATTTTCATAAGATACCTTAATTTGTTGTTTTTATTTTCATTCACTAGGGAAGTCCATTTGTATTTGTCAATGAATCTCCTAGTTCCACCAACTCTGTCCTCATTGGGAACATGTATATAAAAATAACATTAGATCAATGAGCACACTATTTTGATACCACTAGTTAGAATTGGATTGCGAACCAAATGAAAAAACATACCATATTTAGAGAGAACTAAAATGCAGTATTGAAAGAATTTTTTTATAGTGAAATCCAAATTCTATTAATGAGAAGAATGAAGAAAACCACTTTGGAATGAATAATAATATAAAACTATTAGAATAGTGGTAGCTTGAATTTGAGGAAAGATCTTTATGCTCATTTTGCAAAAGTCTCATGAGAAAAGGTTGAAAATACATTATAACAATGCCAAATAAAATTATAAAGGAGAAACCTAACATGTAAAAAAAAACACCCTAGTATAATTAAGGTTGAGCCTAAATGTTTAGTTGGAGAAATGTGATTTGTTTGAGAAAAGGGGAGTCTTCATGAGACCATAACTTTTAACTTACTACTCCAGTTTGAGTCTCGTTTAGATGGTTGGAAATACATTAGAAAAAATGAGTCTACTCTTGTGCTATAGATTGCTTAAAAAATGCATAGGAAATCCTTGAAGAAATTTAGCATTAAAGCAACGTTTTAGGAAAACTTAGATTTCCAACTAAATGAAGAGTTCTCAAAGACTTGAAGAAGATTGTGGACTAATAAAATTTTTTATGAAAAATTAACCCTAAAGAGAAGAAGCTTGGAGCCATTTTATATATGTGAAAGTTAAGTCGTTAAGTCATTCTAATCTTTTATCTTGACCAAATGAGAAGTATATTTATTTTCCTTCTAACCAAATGAGAAGTATATTTATTTTCATCATCTACTTATGTTAATTCATGTACATGTTTATTTGTGTTTGAGCCTTGATGGCTGGAGGAAGGCATTTTTTTTTCTCTCGTGCAAAGTTGGAGCAGCGCAAAATTTTTCCCTCCTTTACGCGTTGGCTAAAGAAGAGAGTAGCGCATGATTTGGGGTCAAAAAGCATGTTGGTCGGCCATTAATCAAATAAATATCCAAAAACATGGGCAAAAAGAGCAGATCCGACACCCTAAACCCGCGTTGGTCCAGTTGTGGGTTGATTGCATGGATCATGTGCATCGATCGTGTTGGATACATGAGATTTGGGTCTATGTAGATCGTATTGATGCCGAGATTGTGTGGATCATTTGGTATATTGTTGATGAGATCATGTTGAGGATAGGATAAGAAGCAAATTCTTGGAGATCACCTCAAGTATTGCCCCCTTTGGTATGATTTTTCTGTTTTTTCTTGAGATCACTTGTGTAGTTTTGCTAATTAGCCAGATCGATTATTGGAGATTAAGGATCTTGATGTAGATCCATAGATCGCCGGTCACAATGAATAATCATATGGAAGAAGCGTACTTGAATGAGAGAAATAAGCTCGATAGGTTGAATTATACAAATTGGAAATTCAAATTACAGACACTGCTCAAGGGGAAAAGTGTGTAGATGATTTTAAATGGGGATGAAGCAAAGCCGACTATAGCCAGTGGTGGAACAGCTGCAACAATTCAGGATTGGGAGAAGAGGGAGAATAAAGAAAAGGTGCTATTAAAATTTTCAAGGAGTGCAAATTTGCTAATGATATTTGGGTGACTCTCAAGGACCTGTATAAGATCAAGAATACAAATCGCCTGTTTTTTCTGAAGAGTAAGATTCTCTCGATCCTAATGGATGAGAATGAATTCATTTTTGTATTCATCTCTCGGATTAAAGAGCTAAGAGACAAGTTGGGTGACATAGGAGAGAAAGTGTCCAACACTAATCTCATCTCTATTACCTTAAATGGTATGCTTGATGATTATCAAATGTTCATTACAGGGCTGACAGCGAGGGACAAAACTCCCACCTTTGAAGAGCTGACAAGGATCTTGATTTAGGAAGAAGAGAGTTGGATGAATCTAAAGCCTCAGAATGAAGATCTCGCATTGATGGAAAAGAAAAAGTCTTTCAGAGGGAAAATAGGGGCAGGATAGAAAGGTAGTGGTACACCCCAGAGAAAGCCATTTCAAGGTATGTCTTTGAGTAGAATAGATTCAGGAATCAAGTGTTATTATTGTGGTAAATCTGGTCACATTGCTAGAAATTGTTATGAAAATAAGTTTGATGAAGCCAGACACAAAAAGAAGAAGCATACAGTGCACTTTGCTGACAAAGATAAGAATCGTGATCTCAAATTATTTGTGTCCGATTCTGCTTTATCTGCTGAGATTGATGAGGCCAAAACCTATTTATGGCTTCTAAGCATCCACTCACATGATAGGTAATAAGAGTTGGTTTGAAATTTTTAAAGAGACTAGCAGTGGTACTAATATCTACCTTGGTGATGACAGAGCATACTGGATTAAAGGGTATGGAGACATTCATGTCATATTACCTTATGGTAATATCAGGCGCGTCTAGAATGTCATGTATGTATTGGGCATTAAAAAGAATTTGATCTATGTCCCCATGATTGTAGATCATGACTTGAAGGTAGATGTTTTCAAAACTTATTGTGTCATAAAGGATTTGTTGGATCAACAGAAGACAGTTGCATCTGGAATATGAGTTGGAGGTCTGTACAAGTTGAATGTTACAAGCGTGCCACACCAAGCTTTAACTTCAATAGCTATGACAACAAAGAATATTTGGCATCAAAGATTCAGACACATCAATCTTCATGAATTATGGCTGCTACAAAAACAAGGTAAGGTTAATGGACTCCCTGTGCTAAAAAATGCACATGTTGATTGTTAAGGATGTGCACTTGGGAAGATGCACATGGATGAATTTCCCTCAAGTTCGAATAGACGAAAGAGAGATATACTCAAA
>APFE031176976.1:159532-220082 GCA_000404065.3 Pinus taeda
ACCACTTAGCCCATTGTGTTTGTTTATCAGATACAAAACAACAGATATATCCTTCCAAAATTTGTTCACTATCTAATTTTTCCCATCAGATTGAGGATGATAAGATGAGCTATGAGTTAACTGAGTACCAAGACAAGAAAATAATTTTGTCCAAAAAATTCCAGTGAAAATGGGATCTCTATCACTTACTATAATCTTTGGATTTCTATGAAGCTTTTGAATTTTTTCCATAAATGCAGTAGCAATTATATTGACTTTAAAAGGATGAGATAATGCACAAAAGTGTGCATACTTGGTAAGTATATCAACTACCACCATGATGACACTCTTTCCTTCAAAATTGTGTAAACCTGTGATAAAATACATTGAGACCTCCTCCCAACACAAACTTGGAATGACTAAAGGTTGTAACAAACTCGGGGTCTTAATTGTTTGAACTTTATTTTGTTGGAAAACCAAACATTCTGCCACAAATTTATGAATATCATATTTAAGGCCATCCCAAAAAAAAATCCTTTTTGACCCTATGGTAAGTTTTTAAAAATATCGAGTGTCGTCCTAAGGGAGAGGTGTCCAATTCCAAAAGAATCTTTTGTTTGAGTTGGGAATTCTTACAAAGATATAAGTGATCTTTGTACCATAATGAATAATTTTTCCAGCTAAATGTATCAAATGTATTGAGATCTTGTTGCAAATTTCGAATAAGTGACCACACCTCTTCATCATTGTTCCATTCATCCCTTTCTTCGGTTATCTACTTAGGTTGGATAATAGAAATGGCACAAAGAAATGCTTCCACATCCTCATTCTTTGTTGAGATTGCATCTGAAACAACATTTTGCTTCCCTTTTTTGTAGACGATTTCAAAGTCATAACCCAACATCTTTATCACCTATTTTTGTTGCTCTTCTGAAGATAATCTTTGTTCCAAAAAGTATTTAAGACTATCATGATTTGTTTTTACCTTGAAGTGTCTTCCCATTAGGTAAGATCGTCATTACTTTAGTCACCATTTCTTTAGTTCATGTAGTATTCCCAACATTTCCTTCTCATAAATAGGTTTGTGTAAATAATTTCCTTTGATTGGGTGACTTTAAAAAGAAATGGGTCTTCCTTCTTGCATTAGAACAACATCAATTCCATTTCATGAAGCATCACATTCCACAATAAAACTTTTTGTGAAGTATGGCATAGCTAAGACTAGTGCTTGGCACATTTCCTTTTTAAGATGTTAAAAGGCCTTTGTTGCTTCTGGGTCTAAGAAAATGCATCTTTCTTCAGTAATGATGTTAGAGGTGTCGCTATTCACCCATAATTCTTAACAAACTTGAGATAATACCCTGTTAACTCGAGAAATCCTCGAAGATGCTTTATAGTTGTGGGGATTTCCCATTCCTTAATGGATTTAATTTTGTTAGGGTCTACCTTAATGCCCTCATGAGATACAATATGATCCAAATATTCCACCTCCTATACTCCAAAGAAACATTTGGAGGTTTTTTCATATAATTATTTCTCCTCCAATAGTTTGAGCACCCTGTTAACATGTTGAATGTGATCCTTCCAAGACTTGTTGTAGATTAGTATATCATCAAAAAATACTAACACAAATTTTCTAAGGAATGGTTTGAAAATGGAATTCATCAAACCTTGAAATGTGGAAGGTGCATTAGTAAGGCCAAAAGGCATGACCATAAATTCATAATGACCCTTATGAGTTCTGAATGTTGTTTTTGGAATGTCTTCAGTCTTCATTCTAATTTGATGATATCCTGAATGAATATCTATCTTGGTGAAGTGAATTGCTCCATGTAATTCATCCAACAATTCATCAATGACAGGAATGGGATATTTATCTTTAATAGTGAGCTTGTTTAGCTCCCTATAATCTGAACATATACGCTATGATCCATCCTTCTTGTGCAATAATACTACTGGAGTAGAGAAAGAACTTTGACTAGGTTGAATTATACCAACATCTAACATTTCTGCAACCACAAGTTCAATTTCACTCTTTTGGGCATAATGATATCTGTAAGGCCTGATGTTTGGAGGAACACTTCTTGAAATAAAGTGAATCACATGATCATGATCACAAATATGTGGGAGGCCTTTGGGAGTCTCAAACACCTTGGAATGTTTATCCAAGAATCTTTGGATATCTGGAGAAATAGATGATTTAGATGTTTGAACCCTTATTGCATAATTGTGCATTCACACCCCGTTTTTCTTTCTTCAGAAGCTTTGTCATGCCATTAGAGCTTGTTATCTTTCCTGGTTTCCCTATGATACCCCTTAATTCAACTTCCTTTCCTTCCTAAAAAAAATTCAAGAAAAGTTCTTGAAAATTGAAAGTTATCGTCCCCAAAGATTGTAACCATTGGACTCCTAGTAAAACATCAACACCACCCATTGGAATGGAAAGCATTGGATTATTCAATACATATTCCCCCATGGTTAGCTTGATATTATGGCACTTTCCAGAGAAATTTGTAGTTCCTCCATTTGCAACCATCACTTGATACTCTAGTGCGGGATATAGGAAGAAATTCAATTCATTGGCTATCTTACAATGAATAAAATTATGGGCACTACCCAAATCAGTCAGCACTATTACCTTTTTCTTCTTGATATATCCTTCTATATTGATAGTTTGAGGAGTGGTAATTCGTGCCAATGCATTACAAGATATGGTCAAATTCATTTCTTCTTTCTCTGCTGTTGGTCCATGGTGTATATTTTGATGTTTTTATTTCCTTTTGTTCCTCCTCTTCACAATCTATGTAGAATATTTTCTTCTTGGTACACTTATGACCTTTAGTGTATTTTCTATCACAGCTGTAACAAAGCCCTTTTTCTCTTTTTTCCTCCAATTGTTTTGGTGTCAACCTTGTAGGTTGTCGAACACTGGGAGCAACAACACTTCCATCTTTATAGTTGTCAGTGGTAGACTTCCTTGTTGCCATAATTTTTCTTTCAACTTTTCTTTACACCCTTAATTCTGTTTGCAATGAATCAGGTTCTCAAAGGAGAACCTCACGTTGGATGATATCTTTTAAAGTCCCTATGAAGACATCAATCATATGCTCCTCTAGAATATTGATTACCCTAATATTCAATTTTTGGAAATCTTCAATGTGCTCCGCCATTGAACCCTTATGTTTGAGATTTATCAATTGACTAAAGAAGGTGTTGCTCTTTGTATCTTCATAATTCTCTATCATTTCCTTTGTAAAAATTGACCAGGTGATAAGTGGTTTATGAGAACAAAGCCATCTATACCATACAAACTGATTGGGTTCTAAATATAAAGATGCAATATGTACCTTTTGTGAGGGTTACACATCCTGTAGATCAAAATATTGCTCCATCTGTAGTATCCATGTTACCGAGTCCTTGCCATCAAAATTCCTCATATATATCTTTGGAATTTGGTGGTTATTAAACCCCACATTGGAGTCTCTAAAATCGTAATTCATATTCCTTTTGTCCTCATCATGATTTTCGTGGATTACCTTGTCACCATCAGGAAGCCTTTATTGCAACAAATATGTCAAACCTTCCATGTCTTGTTTTAAACCATTCATGTCACCTTTTAAACCATCCATGTCTCATTTTAAACTATCCATGTCACCTTTTAGTTCATCTTTGGTTGCTCTTTGTGAGAGCGAAATTTGTTGCACTTGGTCCTGTAATTTTGATATATCATGTTGCAATTCTTCCTCTTCACACGCCATAGTAGAGATTTCTAAGGGATTATTTGGTGTAGAATTATTTTTTTTAGGAGGAATTTTAGAATGAAATACTGATATATATGCTTCAATATTCCCTTGAAATCACTTCAAACTGATTTTTCAAACAAAATTTATGTACTTTTTAAAACAAATACACACATTTTTCTTGCTTTTAGGAGCTCGATATTGAAATGGTTGTAAATCTATAATTTTGGATCTCCAAGTTCCAAAAATTCTTCTTGTGGTATCTCTTTGAGTCTTCTTTGCAACACCACAAGTATGACTGAGTTTGGATTCTTCAAGAAAGAGTTATGTCAAATCTTCCACGATGACCTGTTTAGGGACTAGTTGAGTAGATTAAAGTTGTACAGGATGCCACATGTCACTCTTTTAACCTTCAACCCTGAAATTCATACAAGAAAAGCTAAAGTTCGTGTACTTTCAGCTACTTTTTACAGAATTGAAATTCGATGCCTGAAACAAAATTTATGATGATTTTCTCTAGGTCACTTCTTTGTGATTGAATTCTAGAGCTTGCAAAAACCCTAACTTCCTCAGATCATATCTCCGAAAATATAGCAAACCAAGCTCTGAAATATTTACAAGAAGTTCACCAAGCTTTCAACTGCACATGGTAAAACTTTCAGCTTTTGAAGCCTCATATAAAAAATTTTTATAACAGAAATGCCAAGATGACCTATTTGAAGAAGCGAAACCCTAGAATCCAAAGCTCTAATACCAAATGTTATGCAACCAACTCATGGAAAAGATAGATCAATGACTTAAAAAATATCCTCTTTGAGGGGGAAACCTCCTCTACATTACATAAATGAACAATTCTTGGATGATACAAATGACAAGACCTCCTTTGTATATATAGGAGTCTAAGGGGTCATAATGTAATAAGAGCCTACATAAAAATAATAATGTAAGGGCACAACAATAACAATAGTGGGATTCTATGGGACACACCAATAAAAATATGGGGGCTACATGGGAACAACAATAACAATAGGGGGGATACACTAGTATTATAGGGAACAAACACATGATATGTCAGAGGTTCATTGAGTGAACCATGCCATGACCAAACAAATACCAATGATATTCATGTTATTGCAAATCCAAGTTTAGAGGGTGAAATGGAGGGTATATGATACCATTTTCAAATGCCTTATTCAAATGCAATATCAACACTCCAAAAAATATAATTTTCTTGCATTATCTTGATTTCATAGTCAATAAAGAAAAAAATTGCAATGTCTTGCATATGTTGAAATTTTGAGTTTTCATTTAATATCTTTGTCAAATTTAGAATAAGTCATCATTCAACATCAACATCATTAATCATAAACAACAAATAAACAAAAAAAATGAATTATAATAAAATATTATTCAAAAACTAAACCATAAACAATTCCTTATACATGTCCTTAGTTAATTGATATTCAAAATTGACACCTATGTTGTACACTTTTGACAAAATGGTGCATTGTGCTTCAAATACATAATGGCACTATCATGCCCAAACTAGAAAATAATGACACCTCATGCCCTAGACACATAATAGCACATTGTTCCCAAAATGGCACATTATGCCCAAGATACATAATGGGTCACTTGTTCGCCTTGCCACTATTAGATGAAGTTATAAATACAATGTTCCTCTTTCACCAGCTTGAGAAAACATGAGTCTTTTCATGCCAAGTGTTGTGCCTTTCTAAAGACTAGAAGGGAAACACCATTCATGTAAGTTATTTTCTAGAATTTTATCAATTAAAAAACTTAGAAAATACAATTGAAATTCAATTACATAACATAACTCACTTTAGATGAGACTACTAGTCTTGAAGGACTTTTCCTTTTTCATGATGGAAAACCTCCACGCAATCCCTTTCTATATCAATTACAAAAAATAATTAATGAAAAATTCAAAATTCCTAAAATCAATTCCATATATGTTGAATAATAATTTCACCAACCAATGATATTACTCTCAATATCTTAGGTGATGGCAAAGATTGACCTTCCTAGCTAGAGGAAAATCCATAATTTGAATAATCTACTTTAACGAAACAATGGAGGATGTAATAGGTGTATATGTAGCAATAATATATGCAACCATGGTATATTTAACAATTATAGATGCAACAAAGGGTGATGTGGGAAGGAAGGCATGTGCAATTAAAGTATAAAGGTGGCTTTGAAGCAATGGTATGAGTGGGTGGTGACAAACTCCAATGGGTTGCAATATCAATCAAAAAGAAACATAGAGGGAGGAAATGGAATATTGATAGTTAGGGTAGGATAGCCATGAACCAAAATTTCCATTTTCTCTTGGATGTATAGAGAAGGTGCGATACAGATGGCGAATGGTGGCCGTGGTGAAAAAAAGAAGACTAATGGTTCTTGCATACACATTTATAGTATGTTAGCTAAAACATGAAAAATCAACAAAATAAGAAAACAAATTTCTTGTTAAAACCATATTTAGCATGACACATGATACCTAAGTATAGGGTGATACCCATGTAGATATGGTTGATCAATATATTTTGTCACAACCTATAGACTACAAAATTGTAATTAATTTATTATAAATCATTTTGACATTAACAAAACAATAACTTTAGAATGCTAACTCCTAAAAGAATGTTTCTTCAATTTTCATTAGCCACGAGAAATGATTCATTTTAAAAGAGATGATAGGTATCATAACTTATTACACCCACTTCATTATTATTTAACCACTTAAAATGCATAAACAAACGATATGTCAGTCTTGTAAAGAGACAAGGGAGATCATTTTATTGGACATATTGTGGTTTGAAACCATGGAATCGACATGTTAATGATAAGGTTGGAGATGAAAATTATGGTAACTACTATCATATTCACATGGAAAACATTATTTTTATATAAGAATATTACTCAAAACATAATTTATGAGAATGTAAGTGACATTGCTATAAAACATGATGATGAAATGTCTTCAAAAGTATAGGTCGGATTACTTATTTCTTTTTATTGAAAGGTAACACATTCTCAATTCAACTTTATCTTATTAGAAGGGATTGATTTCCTTCCTTTTCATGTCTTATCCAACATCTCCCTAATTGATTACTATTGAGGGATTTATAGAAGGAGAATGCATCTTCAATAATGTTATTTATCTTAATTTTGTCAATTATAGTATGAGTAAGACAAATTTGTGGAAACATAATATTTAGGGTCAAGATGTCCAAATTAGATAATCATGTGCTTAAAAATGATTCTACTTGATGATAAGAAACAATTACATAGTCATGCTCAAAACAAATTATGTAGGAAAAAAATATATTTATAGTGTAATAATTGAGTCCAATTACAACCAATATTGTATATTAAGAGATTTTTACGAAGACCCTTCTCAAATTAACTGTAGTGCAAATCTTAAATAAAGAGAAAAGTTGACAAATTTACCCTATTCAATACAAAAAAAACCAGATCTTTAGAGTGTTTCTAATGCCACAAGGGAATTAGCATTCAAATATTTAATAGGTAATTTGGTCATTCGTAATCAAATTGAAATTGAAAATAACAACTATATAATTTTTATTCATATCCATATAAGAAAAGGATAATAACTCTCATCTCCTCATCTATATTGACATTACTCTTAAGTATGTTCTAGTGAAAATACATGTGTAATTAATAGAAGTTTGTTATAGTTACAATTATACACTTATTGGACTTTACCTTTTGGGAGAACAAAAGTCATCTAAATAAATGTGTGTGAAGTTCATTTGAGTTTGGAGTTTGGCCCCATTCAAATTCCATGGCACTGGCCCAAAACAAAAGATTTCCATTTGACTTTTTCTATATATAATCCTTAGGTTAATTTGGTGTTGTTGTTTTAGGCTTAAGGATGAAGATTCATTACACTCTCGCATGCTAAGAGAGATATTATGGTGGTAATTTTGTATTGATGATTTTAGCATATTTTGAAGAGCTGGAGCGAGAGCGCCACGCTGCGCAGGGAGCCTACCAGAGAACTTCTTCGCCGTCTCAACATCCAATGATCCTGGCCAACTCTTTGTCTGCACCAATCCTTTCTAGATTCTTCAGTGACACTCCAAAGCTCATTGAATACCTGCCACGTCTTAGCTCTTTCCTTGGCCATCTCGTGCATGCAGAACTTTCCCTCCCTCACGTTGCATTATCTGTCAATTTGTGGAAGCTCTTGCATGTATGCTCTTTGACGTGCTGACGCCTGACCTGGGCCGAGTTTCATCCTTTATGGTTCTCTCTTAAAAGAAGTTGTCTCGGTCGCGTGCCTTTTCGGCCTTTCGGCCTTTTGGCCTTCCTTCTTTTGTCTGTTTCTGTGTGGGGAGATTGTCCATGTCTTGATTTCTATCTTTTCTCTCTGCGGTATCCTCTGGTTCACCAACGTCTCCCAGAGGATTGGTGGTGCTATGCGCATGGGGTCCTTGGCGCTCTCGCTCATGGTGGAGGCTAAGGTTTCGGGGTTAGTCTCTCTGGATTTTCACATATGAAGGTTGTTCTATCTTTTAATTCTAGGTGAAAGGTATGTTTTTTTTAGGAGTCCTGGAATATACAGAGAGTTTTTGTTTGGGTGATACCATGGCGAAATGCTTTCATTGTTAGTTCTTATATCATTCACTCTTCTGTATTTTTACTGGGTGTAGTCCTTAGTTATCTTTCCGTGCTGTGTTCCTGATTTGGAATGTTATAATGCTAAAGGCTTTTTTATTAAACTGAAGAATTCCATAGTCATCTACAAGCCGTGTACAGACTTCTGTTTTAGAATTGGGGAATGGTGGTGTATTTTCGAGTGCTGTTTTGTGTGCCAGGAATCCTCCTCCACTTAGCTGCTACCATCCCCTAATGCTAAGCAACCTCAATCTGGTGTTTGTAATGGCTTCCTATGGGATGGCCGGAAGAGGTTATCGATAATTTTTTCCAGGAATGGAAATTTTGTTGCCTTCCCCTGGAATGTTTTTTCAAAATTCCGCAGAGTTATGGTCTGTGTCCTTCATATGACGTGTTTTTTGTACTTATGAGTACGTTCAATCTAGGCACATCCTTCTTTTGTCAATTTGACGGCTAGCCATCGTCATCCTCTGCTTAGATCCTTGACTTAAAGTTGGCCTATTTATTGTGCCTTCCTTGTTTTGTACTGAGCATTCCTTCCGGAGTATTCTATGCGATGATCCCTAGGTCTGCTCTGGGCTATCCTCCTTAAATTCCCCATATCTGGCTTTCTTATCATCCAGGTGTTATGTACAGTTTTTGTCCTAGGGACGATTAATCTCTTGTACAACTCAGACCTAGATCTTTATTATCAACGGGGATTTTCTGACTGGGGTGCGATTTTCTCTAGTTTCAATGGAAGTTGGGTCGGACGCATCAGCCACGGAGGCTATGGTCTGAGCCACCATCTTGGCTGAAAAGGCATGTGAGGTGTCCAAGGTGTCTGCTGGGTGGCAGGCCACAGTGGACGATATGTTCGTTAAACCATCATGGCATAGGATGGACGGGCCCCCCTCTGGCAAAAGGGACTCCCGCGTGAAGGATGGGTGTATGAATGAACATTCGTCCCATTACAATAAAGATAGGAATCCGGTCAATACCTCCTCCCCGCCTCAAGCTATCTCTCTGGACAGTTCTCATCTCTCGGAAAGAATTGATAGCCTTCAAAATCTTGCCTTGGTGGGCAGATGGCAATTCGCAGAAATGGACGACGCAGCTATGAGGAAATGGCTCGATGACCGGTGGAAGCCTTTGATTGGTTATACCCCCATCGTCTCGCGCCTTATGAAAGAGTGGTATTCTTTTCACTTCCTGAAGGTTTCGAATTTAGAGGCTCTCTTCAAGGGTCCATGGGTTTGTGGTAGGAGCTTTCTAGCTCTCTACAGATGGTATATTGGGTTTGATCCTTTAAAAAACACTCCGTCTAATCATTTAATTTGGGTTAAACTTCCAAATCTTCCTCTAGAAATGTGGTCCACGGAATCCATCGCAGAGATAGGAAACTCCATTGGCAGGTTTGTTTATGTCGATCCATGGTGCCGAGGAGAAAAAGATAAAAGGATAGCGTGGATTCTCATCGAGAAGGCATATAAAGGGGGATACCCAGATCATATTGAGATCGCGTGGGGGCGCTTCAGAATTGAACAAAGGTTAGATTTTTGGGGTATCCCTTTTAGGTGCTCCTCATGCCACAGAACTGGGCACTTGATTAAAAATTGCAGGCGCAATGCAGTCCCGAAACCAAGGTTGGTCCGTCAGAGATTTCAGGTTGACTCTTCCATTCCCCTGTCAGAGAAGCTTCATTCATCCTCTGTTAGTTTATCTGCGACCGACCCTTTCGATGAACAAGCTCTTAAAAATAAGGATCATGTTCTGTCTCAGCAGCTGTCTCACCATGATCTTTCTTTAGAGCCTGATTCCCGCCTGGCTTCCTCGGAAATGCCTGTTTTCCTTGACGTAAATAAGCCCTCTTCCATCCTTTGCGCGTCCATCCCCGAGCCATTGGATGATAAGGCTGTCCCCTCTCCTCCGCCCCTGCAATTTAAGGATTTTATTGTTGGCTCCCATCCTATCTCGATTTCATCCTCCTCCCCATCGCCAGATAAGCATCTTCTTCCATCCTCTAAAGGCAAAGAGCCTTGGGTGGTAGCCACTCCTTTCAATTCCCCCCAAGGATCTCCGATTAAAGATTCGACAGTGACATTGATTTCTTGCTTAGTAAAAAAACTCTTGAGCTGGAACCTTTGACCATTCAAACCGAATAGCCCTTCTTCTCCTTTCGTTAGCCCTAATTCTGCAAAGAATATTACTATTAGGAAAAATCACAAGGGTGGGAGTCAGCATTTTAGGGGGAGAACGATTGTTTCAGAATGTGGAGTAAGAAATCTATCTCTCATCGATGTCCCCATTCATGACATGACTGAATTACAGCCTCTTAGAGCAAGCATGGCTGGTGAGCCTTCCAAATGACTTTTATTGTTTCCATGAATATTAGGGGTTAAGGTGCAAACCCAAAATTCTTGGCGCTAAAGGACATTTTCCATTCAACTCGACCAAAAATTATTTTAATTCAAGAAACCATGCACAACAGTCAGGTTTCCATTTCTTATTTTAGGAAGATGTTTCCTTCATGGTTTATGGTTGCTTCTGAGGCTAGAGGTTTGTCTGGGGGGTTGGCAGTTTTATGGGATCCTGACTGGATCAATGCCAAAGTCTACAAGTTCTTTGTTGGTATTCTTATTTCGGCATCTATCAGAGGTCAAAGATTCCATATTAATATTCTGAACACCTATGCGCCCTATAAGATTAGACTTCCTTTTTGGGAAAGAATGTTTGCCTCGGGAATTTTTGAACTTGAATATTTGATGATTGCTGAAGATCTAAATCTTACTTTAAGCTCTGATGAATGTTGGGGTAAATGCAGAAAAAATGACCCGCTTGCAGATCGTTTTAAGCTGGAACTTCTCAACAAAAATCTCGTGGATATAGCTCCTACTAAATTGTTGCCAACATGGGACAACAGTAGGACAGGAGAAGCATACATTGCTAAAAGGATTGATCGTTTCATTCTGCATGCAAGCATTACAGACAAGATGGGCATGCCCATCTCTTTCATCGGGAATGCCTTCACATCTGATCACAAGCCTATTTTCCTCAGCTGGCGGGAGAAGGGATTCAGATTGGGATACCCCTTCAAATTTAATAGAACTTGGTTAGAGGACCCTGACTTCAATGAAATCATATCTATAACTTGGAAGGATCTATCGGTAAGAGATTTATCTCCCCCTTTTATGACTTTTAGAGAAAAGTTGGCAGTTCTGAGGAAGGTGGCGAAGAAATGGCAACAGGATAAAAGAAAAAAGGACAGACAGGCGCTTCAAACCATTCAAATGCAGTTGGACAACATCTTAGGGGCGATGGACGTAAATGATTTTCCTCTCAGCACCAAATGCCACTTAAGAGATCTGGAAAAAAGAAAACAAAAGTTTCTGGACCAGGAGGAGGCATCATGGAGGCTCAAAAGCAGGGCAATATGGCTTAAGGACGGTAATCGTAACACTAAATTTTTCCATAAATATGCAAATGCCAGGCGGGAAAAAAATACAATTTGGAGGATTAGTGATGGTAAAAGTGGCTTTTATGTTTCTCAACACGATATTTCTAATGAAGCTGTGAGGCATTTTAAAAACCAATACAAAAGAAAGGAAGTCTGCGATTTCCAGGATACTCTTTGGGGTATCGATCTGGCTCCTAAAATGTTTGATGATGAGGAAAATGTGAGCCTTTTCCAGCCAATCACAGAAGAGGAACTTCTTGGCACTCTCAAAGCTTTCAAAAAGGATAAATTCCCAAGCCCGGACTTTTGGACCATAGAATTTATCTCTCATTTTTACGATATCATCAAAAGAGACCTGTTGAGGATGGTCGAGGCATCTCGGATGTCTGGAAGTATTCACCACATCATCTCATCCACTCAGATTACTCTAATCCCCAAAAAGGCAGAAGCGGAATCTTTCCTAGACTTCAGGCCTATATCATTATGCAACATCTCCTTCAAGATCATTACCAAAATTATTGTAGAGAGAATGAAACCGACGCTGGCCACCTTCCTCTCCAAGGACCAACATGCTTTTTTAAAGGGGCGTAACATTTTGGATGCAGTTGCTATTACCCAGGAAAGTCTGTTTTCTATGATATCGAGGAATATGGATGCAACCATTCTAAAAATTGATTTGCAGAGAGCTTATGATTGTTTGGATTGGGGATTCATTAGATGTTTGTTGGCGAAGATTGGACTAAAGTCACAATCCATCAATTGGATTATGTCTTGCGTCAAGAACGTCCACTACTCAGTCATTATTAATGGAATGCCTTTTCCTTTCTTTCCAGCGGAGAGGGTTCTCCGTCAGGGGTGCCCCCTCTCTCCTCTTTTATTTATTCTGGCGATGAACTCCCTCAGCCTTCAAATTAACAAAGCAGTAGTCGAAAAGAGATGCAGGCTGATTAGGATATGTAAGGACATCTATTTATCTCACAACCTCTTTGTTGATGATGTGCTTAAATTTGCTATGCTGTGCAGAGCCTCCTAGATTTGTCTCAATGAAATTCTTAATAGATTCCAGAGAGCTACTGGGTTTTATATAAACAAAGGAAAATCCTCCCTTTTCCACAATGACTCAAACATGGAAATGGTGATCTGGATTGCTGATCTGCTTGGTATCAAATTGAGATCGCTTAAAGGGGGTTTGAAATATCTGGGATTTTAGCTAAAGGCCAAGGGCTATTCCAAAGCGGATTGGCAATGGGTGTTGGAAAGATTCTATAAAAAGATCTCGGCCTGGGAATACAAGTCGCTTTCTTTGGCAGGTAGAGTTTTTCTTTCTCAGGCTGTATTAGCGCAATTAGCTGTTTATTGGGCTCATATCTACTTCCTTCCAGCTAGCATTATTCTCAAGATGAACAAATTGTTGGCAAATTTTATATGGGGCAGTAGATCTAACAGGAGTAAAATCCATTTGGCGAAGCTAGAAAAGATCTCTTTTCCAAAGAAGCTCGGTGGTTGAGGCTTGCTAGACATGCGTACTTTTGGAAGAGCACTCTTATGCAAAACGCTGTGGAGAGGCATTTACGGTGATGGTCTGTGGAGTCTGACTATTAGAAAGAAATATATGGAAGACAAAGATCTGGAATTTTGGTACAGGAGGGGATCTATTGGGGTCAGACACGGATCTGCTATTTGGCTCAGTCTTAGGAAGGTTCAGCAATATTTTTGGAGAACTTCAGATGGAACCTGTATTCTGGCAACAGAATCCTGATCGGAATCGATGCCATCGTGGGTGGGCGAGATGGTGTTTTTTTCCCTGAATGCCTCTTACTTTTTCTTCACACGAAAGGTTTTTTTACGTGGGATAAATTAATTTCATCTTGGAATGGTCCTATTCCTTTATGGAAAGATGCCCATGATCTTCATTTGACAGATACGCTGCGTCCGATTTGGAAATCTATTAAAGATGCTATTTGTAGTTTGGATATCCACCGCTCTGGGACTGCGGACCAGCTTATGTGGGTCGTTCCAAATGCAAAGTCGCCAGCTCATGTAAAAGACATCTACGCTGATATGATTAATTCAAAGATCTCAAAC
This sequence comes from Pinus taeda, assembly GCA_000404065.3. Taxonomy (NCBI): domain Eukaryota; kingdom Viridiplantae; phylum Streptophyta; class Pinopsida; order Pinales; family Pinaceae; genus Pinus; species Pinus taeda. The sequence continues at coordinate 173,441 of APFE031176976.1, forward strand.
TCATGCTCTTTATATCCCCCGAGTTTCTGGAAGTCGAGATGCCCTCTCAAAATGATTCTGTTCTCGTGGTTGGTCTTCTACAACAGGAATTTGACTTGGGAGATTTTGAGGAAGAGGAGCTGGCACGGTAGGGACTTGATGTGTTATGTGCGAAGCTGTGGAGGAATCTAATCTTCATATGTTCTTTCGATGCAACTCCTCTCTTCAGATCTGGTATGAATTGTCTATGCTTTATGGTTTCCCTCACGTTGTTTTTGTTTCAGTTCAGGATGCTTTTCAATGGTGGTGTGCGGAAAAGGACTCTTGGCAATCTTTGTTTATCATTGCCTTATGGAGCTTATGGAAATGGAGGTTTGCCAAGATCTTCAAAGACTCAAAAGAGCCTATAAAGTCAACCTTGCATCATATTTTGTCCATACATGATATGATGCCTGTTAAAAAGCCCAAGCTGAAAAAGGATTGCATAATAGAGGCTGAAGATCCTCTCAGTAGTGTTCCCTGTGCTTTTTTTGATGGGGCCGAGCAGAATAATAATTGTGGATGTGGGGTCCACGTTATCATAGACGAGAAGTTGCAATATTTTTTATCGTGGAATGGTGGGAACAGGACTAACAGCTTGGTTGAGGCGAGAGCTCTTGCTGGATTGCTTGCCTTCTGTGTATTTTTTGAGATACAAAACATTACAATTTTCGGTGATTCCAAAACGATGATTGAGCATGTTAGGGGAGCCTGTCACATCAGGTGTCCTCATTTAGCTGGGTGGTTGGACATGATTATGTATTTCTGGAGCAATATGGAACAGTGCTCAATTCACCACATCTACTGCTCCCAAAATGTCCAAGCTGACTGTCTATCGAAGAAGGGGTTGTCTTTAGAGCCGGGTTCTTGGTCTTTGATGGTTTCCGATGGAGATCATTCTTGCTTCATCCAGGACTTTACCATCCCTGGAATATGATCATCTCTCCTTATCTTTCTACTTTTTTGCTATTTAGTTACTCCTTTTTTATATGTGTATTGACATCTTATGATCCTGTCCCTGAAGAGACTGTTTTGGTGCGGTGTTTTTGTTATGATGATGTTTAGATCTCCTTTGGGTTGTCCTATGCCTGCAAGGTTTTGTTTTCATGTGCTGGCAAGATGGCTAGTTTTGTTCAAGAAGGATAGTTTTGATCCTTGTTGTATCTTTTGTATTGTTTATATTGACTCAATATAATACTATGAAGATTTTTTCTCTGAAAAAGAAGTTCATTTGAGTTTACCTTTTTGGAAAAAAAGGTAGTAATCTAAACAAATATGTAGTGAGGTTCACGAATCAAGTACGCTACTGTGAAAGTTGCATCAACACTAAGAGAATATGTACTTTTCCACTTGCATGTGAGATTACATAGAAACCTTTGTCGACCTATGACAAGTATTTTTTCACAATGTGAAAATTGATGAAGATTAACTAGACTAGAATTGAAATGGCCAATCTAGACCAATGCCATGCCTAGTATAGAATGTAGCCTGAATACCCTACACACGGTGGTCTAACATTGTCTAAAAATGACTCCTAATGGAATGTTGCCACAAATACATTATACTAAAGTAAACTATATGACTCGAATAATATTCGGGAATCTACATTACACTAAAGTAAACTATATGACAAGAATAATATTACAATATTAGTAGCACAAATCTTGTCTGCAAGTTCATGGGGTTGTTATGCATATTCCTAGGAAGGAGTGGTCCCACTCCCTCTCAATTGGTTACATTTGGCCATTACCCAATCCTAAGCTAAGGTACGACCAACTACTTAGACACATTTATGTCAATTTTTGTTGATGTGGAGACCTATAGTAAACTCTACCTTTAATTTACAAAATGAAATACAAGGGAACTTCGTTTCTATGGCAAGGAGGTTTATCAAATATTATAAACCACCAATATTATAAGTGGCAATAATGGTATTGCCATGGTTAAAATATTATTAGATGAGATTTAGGAGATATTAATATATTAAAATGAAGTTGCAAGAGAGAGAAGAAAAAGGAGGGAAGTATAAGCGTGGTTCACGTAGGCGCTGGCATATGGCTATCGTGGAGGATGTGTACAAATTGATATATCCCCTCTGCACGGACACGGAAATCCGTGCGTCCGGACATGCGAGTAGCTACGAATGCGACAAACTCCAGAGAAACTTCGTTCTATCTTCGGCTTTCGTTTCAGTGGGGGACCAGGGGTGCACCTGCCGCCCAATCCTCGAGGCATCATCCCTACCTTCGAGATTCAGCAGGAGATACCTACCTCTACATTATTTTTTGAAAGGAGCACCATTTAGCCAGTGTTCCTGTCACCTCCTGTCGCTTTCTCTCTCGTTTTCTCCACATTTCGAAATGACTAACAAGCGGCGTGAGATGCTTCAAGATTCGAGAGTGCCACCTAGCTTTTCCTCTCTCCCATCCCTAGGTTAAGTAACCATGTTGAATCTCTCAATTTGTGGGATGTTGTCATCATGATAGGTTTATAAGTGCATGCAGAAATCAGAAATCAAAATTAGAAAAAAATAAAGATAAAATTGGAAAATAAGAAAATAGGAAAACAAAACTATATTTAATTATAAAAAAAAGTCGTACCATTTGTAAATTCTAAAAAATTTTAACAACATAAATTAAATATTTACCTTTTAAAAATACTAACTTTTAAAGATTTAATGAAGTTATATAAATTAAATAGTTGTAAAAACCCTCTAATTCTTATAAGTCACCATTGTCATCATTAAGACAACTCTTAATTACATTGGGCATGAGTGGCATATCTTACACCATTATTTTGTAACCATTCTTTAAGGTGTACTTGAGTTCTCCTAGAGTAGACCCACAACTATAGTTAAACAATTATAAGTAAGAAGAGAAAACATATTTAATAATTATATGTATTATGTTAGATAAGACATTAGCATAATTAATGAGATTATATTGATAAAATTGTTGAAGAAATTGTTGTCATCAATGTCAAAGGGATTATATTATTAGTATTAGATATAGGTATTTAAGCACTACAAATAATTCCTATGATTAGTTTCTTCTTTAGTTCTTTTATTTTCTTTTACTAACTCTTTTAGTGTATTTTTCTCCACTTTTTTGAAAACAATTGGTGCTATTTATCGGGATGGCGCTATTTTTGGCCTTTTTTTGTCGATCATGGCTAGTTAGCGCTAAATAATGCTAACATAAACACCTTGTTTAACCTCTTCTTTATCTCCTAATGTAGCTTCATGTGTAATGTTTTATTTTGCTCCTCATTATGGCATTATTTTTAGCGTCCACTTTAGCTTCTTATGTAACGTCCTATTTTGCTCCTCATTATGACATTTCTTTTAGCGTCCAATTTAGCTTTCATTTTAGCTTCATGTTTAACGCCCTATTTTTCTCTTCATTATGGCATTGTTTTTAGCATCCACTTCAGTTGTCTTTTTAGCCATGCATGAAATATTGTACAACATTGATCCAGTGACTTTCCTTGTACAACCCTACATCATCATAACGGTAAGCCAAGGAAGGTATGCTTCTTTGTCATTTACTTGTAGGATTTAGATTTAACGGATGATATGACTTTTTCTGTTACACATGCTGAGGATGGATTTTGTAATTAAATTTGGTGGAGGAGTGTATTGTATCTATCATACGATACACTATGGCTGTACCCCTACCCCAATTCTATAATTACCATTTAGATGACACACAATACATTTATCCCAATTCGATTATTACCCACTGCCACCATTACTCCTACTGTCATTTTTGAAAATCAATGTAACTACTTGGAAATCATTCTTGGCAGTCGTTATTTATGATGAGAATCCCAAATTCAATGAAAGGGTAACCTTAATTATTCCCTACCTATTACCAAATTTCATTCGACTCATATTCTCTACCCTAGCAAGTGTTTGTATGTTACAGTACCAAGTGTGACCTTGTAATAGTCTATGAGAAGTTCTTAGCAGTAACAATCTTTGAAATAACCATGGGAGGAGCGACAGTCCGTCATGAACCAAACTCCATTGATGCACTACTACACCATCCAAAAGCCCTAGAAATATTTAGGAATGTAGGGTGGTTAGTCTACTTTGAGAAGTTGTAGGGTTTCAACGAACATATTGTTATGGGATTTACACAAGTTCTAAAGGAGCAACAATCAGAGGTTAGGGGATTTGGAATTGTTGTTACAAAGGACATAATTGCCAAGGTGACAAGTTTACCTCAGATAGGGCTCACTAGTTTTCTAGGAAAATAAAAATTCTAACAGCTAGGGCAACATTTTTACAACCAGGAGAGGATGTAAGGAGCTACGGGAGAGGTATTGATAGAACACCCCTTCCTCACCCTTGGGATGATGTGGCTTTCTTTATTCAAAATTTCATTACATGCGAGGGATGTTTTGGGACATTATTCAATTATCATTTTTAGTTATTGGTATATCTTTGTAATGGACAATGGATATTTTTCCCTATTAGTTGTTAAAATATTTACAACATATGGCAGAGGTGGTGCATATGGAAAAACATCCAAAGACCCACTTAACCAACAATGTGCCCATCAAGTTAATCATAATTCATTCAATGCAACAACAAGGAAGCACATGGACTAGCTTATTGGAAAAGTCACATGTACCAGCCACTAAAATAGAGGAAATTGAAAGTGAAGAATACTAGATAAGTGTTGAAACAACACCAAAGGATAGAGCAATTACACCTCCTAAAAAAAGTAGAGTAGTTACACTTCCTAGAAAAAAAAGAGCGGTTACACTTGTTGGAAATATGTTGTCACTGATGGAAACACATGGGAAAGGTATAAAAAGAAGGAAAAGAAGAACTCATGAGATCAGGTTCCAAGCACAAGAAGAAGAATCAAGGAGAAACATGGATGAGAATGGTGTAGATGTTTTGGAGCTAGTTTTAGAGTAGAAGATCATCTCAAATGTAGATGAAACCCACCAGGATGAAAAGAGCTCAGAAAAATATTTCTAGTGATATGTGAAAGTATGAAAATGTCCTCTTGGTTTGGGAGATAGATCCAGTCAAAGTTCTATAGCCCCAAAGTCAAACTATTGTAGAGTTAGAGATGGTTGAAGACCCTTTTGGCGTATAGCAAAGGTTGGTAGAGTAGCCAAACCAAGCGGTAATGGTGGTGGAGTGGCCAAAATAGGACTAGGTTGACTTGGCACAACAACAATGCGATGAAAGAATTTTCAATTAGACACAAGCAGAGCCTACCTACAACATGTCCCAATAGAGGAATCCTGATGATATATGGTCGGGATATTTTAGTGTGCATGAAGTGGAAGTGTTGGGCAACAAGCGCTGGGACACGTCGGGCGACAACACGAGGCAAAGGGAAGCGGTCATTGGTGGAAATTTCAGCGGGAGGCCCCCACCTTAACAACTAAGCCCGCTTAGGTTTGCCTTGAGGTCTTTCAAACCAACAAGAGTTGGCCTCGAGAAATGTTGAAGCAACATAACAGCAAAAAGACCGGGAACCCTTTAAAAAAATTATAAAGGAAAATCAGTATAAAACCAAGCTGCGGGACCCTCCTCTCTCTCCTCTCTGACAAGGACACTTGGCAACAGATTATTGTTCCAAGATGACGAAGGACAATGATGTCAACACACCCAATGTGAGCATGACACATGACAGGAAGATTTGGTGTTTTTGGGCACTCAAAGGGCCTAATTCTAACTGACATGTGGACCAATCAGAGGTTGACACTTGGCATAGGTGATGTCAACGTGATGTCATCTAACTAGTCTATGCCTGGAAGGTTAAAGCAGAGCACAAAGGGTCGAAGTGATGGGCTAACTGGGCGTCAGGAAAACTTGGTGACTGACTCAACCCAACAGTGATGTTATTGACTCCTAGTAGCAGCTAGCAAACCCCACGGGACAACTAAAACCACCAAGAGGAACCCAAAGGATTTTAAGAGGAGACATGCGAAAGCATCGAGGCTTGGGAGCTACAGGCTCAGGGCCAGCATGAAGGCACATACAATAGAGAACTGGGGTTGATGTGGATTAATGAAGGATTTAATCCCATGAAGGTCGTAAAGAAGGCTAAGCAATTGAAAGATTAAGTGGAGGTCACCACATCAGGTGCTATGACATGGAAAGTAGATAGGTGCTAGAAAGAAAGGTTCTTAAGGCCAAATTTGATAGATTTTGTAGTGCATTGTTTAATAAAATTAAAAGGTTCATGGTAATAGAATTGGCAGCATAGTTTGGAAGTAGGCCTTTAGGCCTATAGAAAAGTGCTTAGGCATGTGATGGATGAGTCAACAACTAGTTCTGGTAGCATATAAAAATCCTTCAGGCTTTAGCAGAATGAGTCGGCAACAAGTAATAGTTCAGTGGCAGTCTTGGTAGCTAAGCCAAAATTAACTATAACTAAAAATATAAAAGCCTCGCTAAAACTTGTTAAAATGACATAATTGCCAAAATAAGCAGAAATGCTCAGTTTAACTTGTAGAAAAGGATGGTTAAGGTTAGAGAACTTGGTGAACACATTCAAAGGAGTAAAATAAATAGGAAAAAGGAAAAAAATAAGGATTCATGCAACAAAACAAGAAAAGCAAAGAGGAAAAAAATATCAAGCCAAATTCTTTATAGGTAGGTTTGAGAAAACAAGATATACAAGTGTTGGAGCCTTCGTTAATTTTGAATGATTTTGACCAGTTTTGACTGACCGAAGGGCAGGAAAGGGACAAATGGCACTAATGGTTGGGTGGCAGAATGAACAATTGCAGAGGAGTGATAGCAAGGTGGCAGTAGAAGGCAAAGGCAGCTGAGGAGATGGGAAGGCGCAGAAGCAACCAAGAGAGGAAGTAGCTGAGTGAGAACTGGCAGTCTAAGCAGTTGGGAAGGATATAAAAGGGGAAGAATAGAGAGGAACAAGGTTTTTGTTGAACCCGCCAGAAGCAGAAAGATTTGGTTGCAGAAGAGGTACGCAGGTGCATATGCTGAAGCAGAGAGAGCTGGGATCCGAGGAACTGGCTTGCGGAGTTGATCTGACCCGAGCGACTGAGCCAGGTATTCTATGGGTATTCTATGTTATGCTAAGTTAATATAAACAGAGCTGATGGTTGTTGAGACTTCTAATGTATTGAGCATAGTGTTTTGTGAGCTTATTAAAATTTTAAATAGTCTACCTGTTGCATGTAAATGGTGATTCATAGACTGATGCCAGGATGCTGTTAGTTCTGTGTTGTTTATGATGGATCCATGTGTATGAGTTATGGGTACTGTTATCTTTGTTTCATGTATTATGGATGCATATGTGTGTGATCGCCTATGCCTGGTTGATATTTTTTTGACCCCATGTTGAACCCTTCTCCCTTTTGGTTGCGGCGCGCTTTGGGTGAGATTCCTTGCCCTTCGGGGTGAGGTGAAAATGTCAACGTTGTCCTAGACTACAATGGACCACTGTTGGCCTCCTGTGCCTGAATCTAGGGTCTTTTCCCTGATGACTCTTTCGAGCCAACAAATGGTTCTGTTGTCGAGACCCGAATTTAAGAGAACTGGTTCAGAATATGGTGTCGAGGGTATTTAAATGAGAGATCAGAGACTGGTGGAACCACAAAGTAGATCAATTTGTGGCAGAGAAAGCTGCCCACAGAAATCAACCAATCGGCAAGGTACGCAAGGGAATTTTATACGCTGATAGCTTAGATGACTAGTATGAAATTTTCTGGTGCAAGTTCCCTGAGGACCTATACAATTGGTTGAGGTAGCTATAGAGGCAAAGTCAATCAAGTGGCTCGATGACAGTCTGCCATAGTTGGATTTTGTTTGACACTGCATTGTTACAGCAACTGGATAACGATTGGATGAGAGCAGTTGATTTCTGGGTGAAGACTATAGTGGAGGGGTACGTGGTTGAGTTTGCCGTGGAGAGCTACGAGTCCTTCTCAAAGGCAGAGGTTGTGTTTAACTCCAAGCTAAGGGGGGAGTTGATAAGGTAAGTCCCAACGTGGATTAAGATGTTTTTGGTAGAGGAGGGACTTCTACCTTTACCCACTGCCAGGATGGAAGCGTAAAACCCCAGTATCGGGGGAAGGAATTAAAGGGGGGAATGTTACCTATAAAGGGATAGGGATGTTGCGAGGGGATGGATGCGGAAGGATTGAAGAGAGCTAGGGATGTTAGATCACAGGGGAGGGAACTGCTAGCGGACAAGTGGCATGCAAGAGCAGCTCAGGCTCTAGGGAAGAGAAGGAGGGGACCCTACCAAATAGGAGTGGTGATGGGAAAACCCCAAGTTGAGACGAAGGGAGAAGACGGTGCTAGGCAACCTGGGTGTGGGAGAAAGGAATGTTGGAACCAGGAAGAGAAGGAAGGACGTTCCTTGCAGGTTGTAGAAATAGGATCGCAACAAGAGACCAGAGGAGGACCGTCTCATAAGGTTGCGGAAATGGAATCACAACAGGGAACAGACGGTGAGTCCTCCCTGCAGGTTAAAGAAGTAGGATCACAAGATTAGCACCCACGTTGGCATGAAGATGACGACAACATGGCCGATGGGATGAGGAGGTTGTTCAACAAGGAAAAAGCATCCATCAAGAGTCAACAACCCTAACCCTGAAATATAAGTGGTGTTTTCCTGGACCTTCCCCTGGTACTTTAACACAGACTAGAAGAATTTGTCATTAACTTAGCCAAGGTAGCGCGAGTATATAGTGCATGGGAGAAATACAGGACCGATCTCAATATTGAAAGTGATATAAGAATCGGCTATAGTAGTAACTTGGGACTACAAGGATCCCAACAGCCAGGAAGCAAATGTTTTGTGCTATTAGCCCATACTCAGAGCAGTATGGTGGGATCATATACTAGAAACTCAGAATTTGCAGGAAAGGGGAATGAGGATGTGGAGCAACACTAGTACCTCTGCGAAGCCATGTGGAGGGCCCGTCAGACTCCGGATAACATTCGGGCTGTGGAATTCTAGACCACGCTAAGTGAACGGGCTCTACGCTGTTCATAAAGTGGGCAGAGAAGAACCAGAACCCCACCATAGATGATATTAAGAGGGGATATGTGCAGGAATTCAAGGTACCATAAATAGATCAGTAGGGGTTATCAAAGCTATGGGAAATTAAGCAAAGGGAGGGTGAGACGGCTTGGGAGCTCATGAAAAGGTTTAAGGATGACACTGCCAAGATGAGTTGCACCTTGGACCCAAACCACCAGCAGGACTGGTTCATCAAGGCACTCTTGCCCCTGACTAGAACACCGCTGACACAACAAAAGATAAGAACCCTGCAGGATGCATTAGAGCAAGCCTCTCAGATAGAAGTAATGGCGAGATATCCCAATGAATATCGGGGAGGTACAAGTATACAAGACCCAGTGATCATGGGCCTGCAAAGCTAGATCACGAACTTAATCGAGAAGCTAAGGAATCTTCAGCTCGTACGACCAACCAGACCCAATGTTTGGTGCACCCATTGCCTGGTGGAAGGGCATGTTGCGACGGAGTGCTCGCGATTGCGAGGAATTAACCAAATGAGGGGGTGGCGGGGTCGTCAGGAACCCCTCCCTCCGCAGGAGTTGCAGCAATCGGTGTGCAAGGACCCTTCCCAAGAAGGAATAACACAAACTTCTGCGAGATTTGTAGGACATATGGACACCTGCTGCGAATGTGTCCAATTCTGCAAAAGTATTCTAATGTCCCCAATAACAACTACTGTGAGTTCTGCGCATCGACCACTCATCACACCGATCAGTGTTGAGCGCTGGATGCTCTAGAAGAAAGACTGGACAAATCCACATTTAGGGTCAATGAAGCGATTCAAGGTGGGTGAGGAGGAAATGGACACGGAGGAAGAACAGGAGGTAGAGGACCCTTAAGATGCTACAACTGCGATCAAAAGGGACATGTCCCAAGAGAATGCCCGCTCCCGAGGAGATCTTGGTGTTCGTAGTGCAGAGTTAACACCCATGCGATGGAGGACTTCCCCAAGCTCATTGCGAAGTGGGAAGAGAGAAACCGATATCGAGGGTCCAACCCGGTGAATGCTGAGCCTTAGAATGACGATGGCTTCCCTGCGACAAATATTAATATAATCACCCAAGGAGGGAAGAAGACAGGGGAGGATCTTTATGCTGAGGAACCACCCTTGATCATTAAAGCAACGTCACCATGAAGGGCATATCAGCCCGAGTGCCAAAAGTAGTATTATCAAGAAGTAACCAAATTGTTCGAGGGAATACTGAAGATAGGGACACTCGAAGACCGCAAGTCCATGGGCCCGCTCTCGCCCAACCATTGGGGAATGGTGTAAATTGTTCTTAAAAATTGTTGAAGATGAGGCCATGTTAAAGGAATTGTGGAAAAGCTTAAAGGCCGCGATATCCATAGAAAAAGAGGACATAGATCAACCATATGAAACCTGGCCAGAGAAAGCCTCTAGGTGAGTGAAGCGGAATAAGAAAAGAAGTGAAAAGGAGTTCCGAATTAATTCGCACGTGGTAGGATTCTAGATAAGGGACACCATGCTAGACTTAGGATTGGATGTAAACATCCTGCCCAGGAAGACCTCGGAGGCAATGGGGAAGCCACAGCTGAAGTACTCACCAATTCAATTAAGAATGGCGAATTAGTATTGTATATTGCCTATCGGGAGATTGGAAAATGTAGAGGTTGATGTGGCGGGGGTGAAAACACACACTGAGTTCGAAGTAATAGATGTTATGGGGGATAAAGACCCATATCCAACACTCTTGGGGATTGACTGGGTATACGAAAACTATGCTGTCATAGATTTGAAGAAGGAGCTGATGATTTTCGAAGCAGAAAGGCTAAGGGTGATCCAGCCGTTGGACCCCTACCAAGGACCCAGGTTTATAGAGCCAACGGATGACATAGAGGAACCAGGAGTGTTAGATCAATTATATACGCTCACGACAGGGAAAAGGGAGGACTACATAAATCCTATAGCTGGAGGATCAACTAGCTGGAGAAACATTCAAAGCTCATAAGCTGAATGGGATGCATGGCAGTAGGGTGGATATGAACTGACAACCTGACGATGTGCAATGATAAGCCGAGTGAATGGGGGAGACATGGGAAGGGGTGACAACCTAAAGTACTATGGCCATGAGCTGATAGATTGGTTCCTAGACAGGGTGGACTAGGATGTACCGGAAGACCAAAGAATTCCCTTGCTAGACATTGCGCTCATGGCAACGCCAACAAGATGGTGGAAGATGCACTACGAAGTACTAAAAGCCTAGAAGGATGCTAAGCAAGCAATGAAGGAGAGGTTTAGCAAGAAAGACGATTAGCCACAAGACGAAAGGGAATACACGAGGAATAAAAGTCCCGAGGAGCACAACAAATATTGCATGACCAACTGGGAAAGTCAGGGACTGCCAAGGAATCTGTGGGTACATGCTTTTATACATACCCTGAAGCTTGGTATATCTAGTAGGAGCTACGATGACAAATGGCTAGTTGGGATGCCTTGGAAGCACAATCCGTCGGCAATTTTTCATTCAAAAGAAATGAAGCACAAATAACAGAGGTACTCTAGGTGGTAAAGGGGGTTTTGTTCACCCTAGAGATGCTAGTTGAAGGGGAGCACAAAAAAACTTTTTGCAGTGCTTGCATGATAAGGAATCGCCAGGATTTGTGACCTGCAACAAAATTGATGCAGAACCAGAAGAGGATGGATTGGAGGGGCTTAGACACCTAGCCTTTGAAGAAACAGAGGGAGAAAGAGGGATTTAGGAGAACCCCTCGACGGAAGGTGCCCATATCTTAGCAGTGAAGATGAGAAAACAGAATGTAGTGACAGAGGATAAGCCCAAGATAGCATCAGTGGGAGACTACTGGGATGAACAGACCACCAAAGAAATTTTCGATTAATTACAAGAATACTAGGACCTGTTCCCAGCTTCAGTGGCAGAACTCAAGGGGATAAAAGGTAACCTGGGAAAGATGAAAATTATTCTGAAACCAGGTGTCTGACCAATAAAGCATAGACCATACCGACTGAACCCAAGGGTAAAAGAAAAAGTTAAAAGGGAAATTGACAAAATGTTGGATACAAAGATCTACGCTGTTCCACCTGCAAAATTTTCTTGTATTCGGCACCCAATTTGCCGCCATGTAGTGCACCAAATTACTGGCAAGCAGGATGCATGGAGGGTCACTATGGTTGGACAGGGAATACCCCATTCATGTTGAGGACATCTATCGACTCACTGGGTTGACAGAAGTGGGGAATGCAGTCAGCACAACGTTCCAGGCTGGGGTCAAGTGGGGGAAAAAGCAAATGAAAGACAACATCTACCCTGATACGGGACAAAGTGAGGAGGGAAGGGCGCGAATTTGGATAAAATCAATAAAGATAATATTAGGCTTGTTTTTTATCTTATTGTGTGCAAGACAATGAGGCATTTCACGAGGAACGAGTGCACCCTGGACACCATTTCGATTGCGGAACACTGCTGCCAGGGAGAAGTACTCAATTGGTCAGCTTTCATGCTCAACGAACTATTCAAGGCATGTGAAGATGTCTATAGGAGGAGCACTGGCTTTGTGTTCGGATACTTGGTAATGGCATTAGCAATGTGGAAATGGAGGCCACCACTAGAGAGGAAAAATGGAACCATTACTGAAGACCAACCAATTGCGCTCAGGTACGAACCGTGGAGGGCATCGAGAAATCCCAATACAAAGGAGATCAATGAGAGGGCTTTCAAGAGCTGGTATGAGCAGATGGTGGATGCCATTCAGTCCACTGAAAGGATACCCAAGGCTCTCTTGGATGAGTTCTCAGGCGACCTCTAGTTTTGCGCCTCCCACGCGCACACTTAGCTGAGACTGTGATGTGTCAACTTGAGCACATTCAAATTGACACCGCAGAGGTTTAGTCTGATGGAGGAAGCCTTACGTAGAGAAGTGAAGTCTTGGCCGGGAGTGGCCTGCGAGGTAAGAGAAGGGAAGCCCAGATACCTGTTTGGAGCTCTGATGCCACAGGACTGAGAGGGAGATGAGGCAGAAAGAAATCAGAAGCGAGCAACAGATGAGGTACTCCAACCGATGCTGCTTCAAATGAAAGAAAAGATGTTCGAAGCAAGAAGGACGGTTGCCAGCTTCGAGCCAGGTGAGAATGATTATCCCAAGCACTTTCAAAGTTCCAGCATGCTTTTCCCCATTGTAACGCCACCTCTTGCTATGGCACCTCCCGCAGGAGTAGCCCAGGCACCCTCCCCAATGACAACCCCCAAAATACAGAAGAAACGAGCCATCCGCACACCCAAGTCAAAAAGACAGCTACAAAAAAGCTGAAAATTAACCCACCCACTCCAGTCGTTGACCACACTGTTGAGGTTGAACAACCAATTCCCACAACCACCATAGTCAAGGAGATACTTGCCACCACATCCACTGCAGTACAACCGTTGTGGGAGTCATCCCCGCAAACTACTTCCACTTCTGTGACCCTATCTGAGATCCTACTGTTCGGTCATCGATGGACTACTGCAGAAGCAGAAGTTTAGTCGTCTAGCTGGACCGAGGGCACCACCACGACCATAGGGATGCCACCAACATATAGTACAACACCAATGCTTGGGTTGGACCCACCAGCAGGGAGTCGCCTGGATACCAGTTGGCAGAGAGAAAGGACTGCCTCGTACTTTCCCACTCTCCCTATAAAGATCACAGTCCCTCCAAACCCTAGAATCACTCTAGCCACACCATAGTTCACTCCACCATCCCAGCAAGAACATTCACCTACCTCCCATTCAGATAAGTCCATTGCAAGCAACCTACTATTACAACAACAATGCCCGGAACCAGACACAATGCGAGTTGATACACTTCATCACTGGTCATCAGCCTAGTTCTTTTCTTTTATTCAACAAGCAGTCCACAAGGCCGAGAGCCTTCATGAAGACCTGGCCAAAGAACATGAGCAGAAGAAGATGCAGTTACTCGTAGTGACGAAAGAATGAGTGTTGGTACCATTCCATTACCATCTTTTTCTTCTAGAAACACCATCATTTGTCTATCTTTTTCCTCCATAGACCCCTTATATCCATCGAAATTGATTAATTAATAGCATTATAGTTGTTAGTTTACATTAAAGTTAATTTATGAATTTTTATGTTATAAATTAGGAATTTTCAACAAAAAGATTACAGGAAGTCATAACATCCTGTAAATGGTTTATCATCTGACACGTGGCATGACAGGCAAGCCAAAGCAATGGATAGGAACGAGACCTGGAATGTACATGCATGGTGAAAAATCGATTCTACAGCAAATCAAAAGCTCCTGGTTATGCGGTCAATGCTGGTCAAACCCCAGCCTTTCGGTTACAAAGGCAGTAAAAAGCCATGGCTTCCCAAACCGGTTTTGTTTTGTTTTTGGAAATCGGTTTAGATTAGAAATGACCAAAAATCACTCCATTGTAAAAGCAGAAACATCTGCTTAATGAATGTACATTCGATTTAGATAGGGGCAAGCAGATAAAGACTGCGTATTATTTTGTTTTAGAAGAACACTTACGATTATTATCTTTGTGTATTGTTTGAGAATAGAACTCTTGTATGTGATGGCAATATTCAGCACTTAAATATAGTCACGGTTTTACTCCAGCAGTGTTTATGCGTTAATACTCTTGTTGCTTGAGTTTACTTCAGGGTGCCATTGAAGCATGGATGGGCCCTGCGTGGATTGGTATACTGTTAATTTCATTTCCTTAGCAGTTTTTGAATTTGAATAGAATGCATAGTGTTTAGTGTTATTTCCATGTTTATGATTTTGTCGATTTGATTAGAAATTCTCACAAATGGTATTTATGGTGATAGCTTGAAGATTTTATCGTTAGATCATTGAACCATATCTTGTAAGAGATTTGATCCATCGTTAGATTTTAAAGCATCTCCATAGACTCTGTTTTCATGCATTTAAAATTCAGTGTGTTTTTGATTTTTCGTGAATGCTTAAGTGTTAACTAGACAAAGCTTTTGTGCATAGCATCCTTGTAAGAGGATTAAAATGTCAGTCTAGCAATATGCTGTATCCTTAGGACAGTTAGATAACTTAGGTGATCTGAGCGTTAAGGTGAGAGGAAACATATCTTAAACCTCCCGTAAAGGAGTATTGTAGCCTATCACAATAAAGACTTAGTTAAGAATCCTTTATGTATATAGACTTTAGACACGTGCCTCGAAGTTTACCTACCTTGGTTGATAATAAATCTAGTCTAATCTAGCACCCTAGATTAGCCACTACATTTTGGCGCCATTGCCGGGGAGGCGCAGTTAGAGGATTTCGAAAAAAAATCAATCAAAATTATATAAAAGAAATTTAAATAAACAAAAACAAACAAAAACACAACATAGATTTGATTGTCACTTTAGAATTCATGTTTGCTTATGCCTAGATCTAGAGATAATAGAGGTAGATTCACAAAAACCCCCCATCCAAAAACTAGCCTATCACCAGGAGCAAACCCTTTGGGGAAAACTAAACACACAACACCAGCTGAGGAAATCACCATACAAAAACTAGAGGATAAACACAAATCAAGCCAAAGACTTACACTTATTGAGAGACAAATCCTATTGGCACATGAATCTCAGAAGAAACATCTCCCTGAATATTCTACAAAGAGAGAAAGTAGAAAAATAACTCAACAATCTCTAGAACAACTCTTTGGAACGAGTGATACTGAACAAGAAATCAAATCACCAGAGGAATCTATAAAAATGGTTGAGGAAGGAGGAGGATCAGCAAGAAGACCCACTCCTGAACAACAACATGATCAAGGAGAGGAGGAAGAGTCAACCTTTAAATTTCCTATCCACGAACCAAAAGACAATCATGATGAGGAAATAAAATGAAAAACATACCTCCTTCTGTGTTACCAAACTTTTATGGCATGGTTTCAGAAGACCCAGATTATTCTTGTTTGAGTTTGACATTGTATGTCGAACATATGGTTACACAGATGATGCCCATAGGCTTAGAGTCTTCCCAGCAACATTAAAGGCATCAGCACTAAGATGGTTCATGGGACTTGGTGAGCATGCAATAACTGATTGGTATGGCATGAGAAGAATATTCCTAAGGAAATACCAACCTTATTGTAGATCAAAGGATTCTAAAGATGATATCTTTAGGATGAATCAACAAGAGGATGAAAGTTTAGAAGAGTACTTGGAACGATTTGCTTACAATTTACAAAAATCAAAACATCGATCCATGACTCTTGATCTCATTAGAACAATATTTTTGAAGGGCATCCGAGAGGAATACTTAGATGATCTTAATTTGATGGGAAAAGGTGATATTTCCACCTTACCTTTCGAAGAGATTGCTGATCTATGTGAAAAGTATTCTAGGAGCAAAGCCAAAATTGGAAAGAGAACCATATCATCCAAAGCCACAAAATCTGCTTCAGCAAGTGTCACATGAGCTGAAATAGGAAATTTGTTAGAGGAATTCAAAACAGATCTGTGGAGTATATTAGGGACTCAAATTGACACTCTTAAAGCTAAGAAAAGACAAGAAGAGGAAGATCAAATGATGCCTATCTTTTGTCCAAAATGATGGAAGTAACATGCCTTAAAAGATTGCCCATTAGAAAACATTCAAGTTTGTACCTTTTGTACTGAAAATCATGATATATTTCATTGCTCTAATGTCAAGGTTTTGCAGAATTGTAATGTGGCAGCCAATACAAATATGGAGAATGTGTATTTTATGGGTGCAAAGAGACCGTGGCAGCCAAGACCTCCACCTCAAGGTATGTTCCCAAACTAGAATTTGCAATTTCCTGCACATGATCAGATGTATGCTCATAATTCATGGAATGTACCCATGCCATGACAACACCAAAGTTACCCACAACAACAATGGAGACCATCTCAGCAATACTCTCAATAATATCAACCATACCCTCAACCATACCAACCATATTCGCAGCCATATCAACAATATCATCAACCATATTCGCCATATCCTCAATCATATCAGCAATATCCTCAACAGCAAGTTGTTTACCCACATCAACCCCAACCCACTCAACAAGAATTGCTTGCTTCTCCACCAATAAATCCACCAAAATTACAACTTCCATCTAACCCACAACCTCCTAGACCTACTCAAATCCCTGCTCAACCTGTACCAAATCCAAATAATAGAGCAGAGAGACCAGCCTACAATGTAGATGAGGGACCCTCATATCCCACATTACCCTTGCAAAATATCAATTTGAGGTCTGGTAAGGTACTTCACAAAGAATCTCCAGCAGCTGATGAACAAGAAGAAAATTAAGAAAATGAAAATGAAACTCTAACTCAAAGGAAACCAAATGATTACATCAAAAATAAACAAATTCAACCGTTGCATCCACCACCTTTTCCAGACAGGTTGGTCCAAACAAACTCCCCATGTCTATACCACAGTTTGATGTTTTAGATGAGCTAAAGAATGTCTATATAAAAATTCCGCTACTACAAGCCATAAAAGACATTCCCATATATACTAAAGCCATCAAAGAAATGTGCCTTAAAAAGCCTACTAGAAAAAGAGTTGATCCACAAACCATTCATGTTATTGGACATTTAGTTGGCCTTATGACAAACACCATCTCAATGGAAAAGTATGTTGATCTTGGTATTCCCAGAGTCACTACAATCATTAACAACATACATATTCCAAACACCTTAATTGATCTTGGGGCCGCAATAAATGTGATGACTCTTGAAACCATGAAAACACTCCAGCTCACAAACTTGCAGCGCACAACAATTGTTCTAGAACTCGCTGATAGGTCTAAAGTGATTGCTGAAGGGATTTTGGAGGACATAATTGTTTCACTGGACTCTTGGGAGTATCCAGTGGACTTTTTAGTTCTTCAGCCAAAATCCAATTTAGGAGGACACCCTATCATCCTTGGTAGACCATGGTTAGCAACTGCTGATGCATTCATAGGATGTAGATCGGGTAATATGATCATTTCATGAGGAACTGAAAGAAAACAACTCACTCTTTATCCATCAACATGATCACCAGCAGTAGCACACAATTTATGGCTTGATGATAAATACTATGATAAGGCAAAAGTTCAATCTATTTTCAGCATTAACCAAATCTATGACTTTCAAGAACATAATAATGATGATTTGGTAGAATTGTTCCTTTCTCAACCTGATGTTTCTGAAGAATTGAGAAATGACCAATACCATGCTGCAGATGAAATTTTGGCACAAAATTTTCAGGAAACATGCACCATTCATTCTTTGCAAACAACATTTCACAACATTTTTCCTATCCAATCTATCACAAACACACAAAGTAAGACCATAGAGATTAGTCCAGGAAAAACTTTGAATATTGGACTCACCTAGACTCATCTCAGGAAGAGAAATTGATTCAATTATTGAGTAAATACCAGAAAGCATTTGCTTGGGACTACACCGATATGCACGAAATCCACCCTGAAACATGCACTCACCCTATTTATACAGATAGCAATATCAAACCAGTGAGACAACTGCAGAGACGAATGAATCCCATGCTACAGGATATTGTTAGAGAGGAATTACAAAAACTGTTGAAAGTCAATTTTTTCTATCCTATCTCTGACAGTCAGTGGGTATCCCCATTGGTAGTAGTGCCCAAGAAAAATGGTAAGTGGAGGATTTGTGTTGACTACAGACAATTGAACAAAGCAACCCTCAAAGATTATTTCCCACTACCATTTGTTGACCAAGTGCTAGATACATTAGCTGGGAAATCATCATTCTCTTTTCTTGATGGTTTCAGTGGCTACAACCAGATCAGGATAGCCTTAGAGGACCAGGATAAAACCATTTTTACTTGTCCTTGGGGCACCTATGCTTATAATGTTTTGCCATTTGGACTTTGCAACGCTCCAGCTACATTTCAGAGAGCTGTATTAGCTATTTTTGTTGATTTAGTTCATGATTGTGTTGAAGTTTATATGGATGATTTTTCAGTGTATGGTGATTCATTTGAGCATGCATTAACGAATCTTGAAAAAGTTTTGAAGAGATGTATTGAAGCTAATCTGTCCCTGAGAAACAAAAAATGTTTTATGATGTTAAATGAAGGGATAGTATTAGGGCACTATATTTATTCTCAAGGCATTAAAGTTGATCCCTCAAAAATCTAGATCATTGTCGATTTTCCAATTCCGAAGACTCAAAAAGAGGTAAGAAGTTTTCTTGGGTATGCAAGTTATTACAGAAGGTTTATTGAACATTTTAGTAGAATAGCTTTACCTTTGTTTAAGCTTCTAGCCAAAGATACATCTTTCAACTGGAATGATAATTGTCAGTAAGCATTTGAAACACTTAAAGAAAAGTTATCAACCACACCAATCTTAAAAGGACCTAACTGGAACCTACCATTTCACATCTTTATAGATGCATTTGATACTGCAGTAGGTGCCTCATTAGGCCAAAAAGAGGAATCTTGTCATTATGCCATCTATTTCATTAGTAAAAATCTAACACCTGCAAAATTAAACTACACAGTCACAGAAAAAGAAATGCTTGCAATCATACATGCTATGAATAAATTCCGACATTATATAACTGATTATGAGGTTTTTGTACATACTGACCATTCTGCCATTAAGCATTTGATGAATAAACCAGTAACTAGTGGCAGAGTTACCAGATGGTTGTTATTGTTACATGAATTTAACATCACAGTGTTAGATAAACCAGGTAAGGAGAATCAGGTGGCAGATTTTCTTTCTAGATTGCAAAATCAAGGTGAGGTTGTTCTGGTTGAAGATTCTTTTCCAGATGAAAATTTATTTGCAATTTCAATAGTGAATCCTTGGTATGCTGACTTGGCCAATTATTTGTCCATAGGAAGAACGCCTCCATATTTACTCCAAAGGAAAAGAAGAGGCTAATCAAACAAAGTGCTCGATACTCATGGGTTAATGGCGATTTATTTTACACTGGTTATGATATGATTATTAGACAATGTGTAAGAAATGATGAAATAATTGATATTTTAAAATCTTGCCATGATGAACCATGTGGTGGGCATTTTGCAGCTAAACGAACAACATTCAAGATTCTTAGTCTTGGATACTACTGGTCATCTATTTTTAAGGATTCCAAGAAGTACGTGAAGAGTTGTGATCGCTGTCAAAGAATGGGTAGGCCAACAGCTACAGATGAGATGCCACTTCAGCCTCAAGTACACCTAGAGCCATTTGAAAAATGGGCTCTAGATTTCATAGGATCCATCAATCCAACTTCCAAAGGTAAGAAGTAAATCCTAGTATGTACTGATTACGTGACAAAATGGGCTGAAGCCAAAGCACTAGTTCGGGCAACTGAACAAACAGTGGTAAACTTCCTTTTTAAAGAAATTTTTGTAAGGTATGGAGTACCAAGGGAGATAGTGACAGATCAAGGTACTCAGTTTACTTCAAAGTTAGTTAAGGACATCACAGAAAAATATCAAATCAAGCACATAAGAAGTACACCTTACCATCCATAGGCCAATGGCCAGGTGGAATCCACAAATAAAACATTGGAAGGAATTATCACTAAGACCGTAGCAATGAACAGAAAGAATTGGGAAGAGAAGCTCAAAGATGCACTCTGGGCTTATAGAATCACGTGGAAGAATACTACAGGATTTACACCATATCAATTGGTGTATGGCAAAGAGGTAATGCTTCCTATTGAGTTTCAAATACATACTTTTAAGATGGCTGCAGATTTAGGACTTGATTCTTAATGAAGCACAACAAGAAAGAATTCAGCAGTTGAACCAGCTGGATGAAATGAGGCAGCAAGCAGAGGAGACAACACTCCTAATGCAAAAACAAAGGACGCAGTGGCATGATGCACATATCAAGAAGAAACAGTTCAAAGAAGGAGACTGGGCTTTACTCTTTGACTCTAAATTCAGAGATCATAAAGCCAAATTTACCACACATTGGATGGGCCCATATGAATAGTTCAAGTTTATGAGAATGGGTTAGTCAAGCTTATTACCATTGATGGAGAAGGTCACCCCTTTCTTGTCAATGGCCATGGTTGAAACTCTATCATAAGCCCATCACCAAAGAGGATTTTCTTCAAACTGTATCTCAGCAAAAGGAGGTTGAGATATTGCAGCCTTCAGCTGTAGTATCTCTACCTTAGTTCATTTCATTTCAATTTAGAAATAAAAAAAAAAAATTAATAATAATAATAATGGTTTAGATGTGAAAACCAGACTCTGGCACACTCTAACCCAGAATTCTTACTTGAAAACCAATTCTTTGGCTGGTAAGAATTCCTTGTTATTTTTGTTTCCTGTTGATTCATCGATTCAATAATGACTTGAGGACAAGTCAAAGCTTTAATGGGGGAGAAGCATCAGCATTTTTGTTTGTTTTCTTATCTCATCTCCTCATTGTAAATTCTCAAAGAGTTTATCTCCTTATTGTAAATTCTCAAAGAGTTTGTTTCAACACTTCAGTGTTTCAATAAAGAAGTTGTTTTTGTCTTTGTTCTAATCAGAGGGATCTGTTTAAGCACTATGCAGTGGGACCTGTTTAGAAGACCATGTTACCAACACCAACATTAGAGGGACCTGTTCAACAAACATCAAAGGGACCTGTTAGAGACTGCTATCTCAAGCTACTTCAACAAAGCTTCAACAAAGTTTCAACAGAGATTCAAAGGTTGCTTGTCACCGAGGCTCCATCAAACACCAAAGATCAAGGAAGCTACACACATATAGTTCTTTTCCAGATTTCAAAGAAGCTGCACAAACATTCTCCAGATCTCAGAGGGACCTGTTGTATCCAAATTCATCTCAGAGGGATCTGTTATGGACAGCAAAGTTTAGTCATATCTGAACAAGAAAGACCAATCCTACCTATGCATGCCAACTCAACTCTTGATCAACTAATAAAAGTGTAACATATTGTTGTAATTTTTATTTTTAACATTTAAATTATTAGATTATTTTAGTGTTAAATGTGATGACTATGACTGCTTATGATCAATTTCGAAAACACTCATATATCCATCACCCTTGTCATATTCCTAATTCCTATCATTTCCCAATACTCTAGCCTATCCCCATACTCCTCCTACGATTTTTAAATCCTCTACTATACCACCCTCCCAGCCTTGTTATTAACTCCTCATCGGCCATCAAACCTTACTATCGGTCCAACATCTCCCTATTTGGACAAGTACCGATGAGCAAGGGACAGGTGGTGAACTATTGGAAAGCCAAATGTTACACGATTTCATTCATTGTTTTTGAATCAGCCAAGTTATAACATGATCGTTCGACCAAGTCGACTCATGTAAACAACTATCCGTTATTATACTCCAGTACTCCATACATGCTTATGGCGTTCTCATGATGGTACTCATACAACCTAGTACAACTACTCCTCTGTCATTGAAATATGAATACGCTCTGTTATTATTATAGTAAATTGGGTCAAGTCGGTTGTTAAAATTCCATTTCATTCTCAGTTGTAAAAAGGGTGTCCCATACTAGCAATTCAAGTGCTGTGATTTAAAAAACAAAGGCTGAGAATAGCAAGTGATACGAAAGGAAAGCACAGTAATTGGGCTCACAAGTTTCCACCTCCGCCATAATTCAAGGACAGTCATCCGGTCGCTGCCTACCCATTGAAGAAGCTGATCTCAAAGAACAGAGGGCGCTACCAGGTCAGTTGTGTGGAGCGAAAAACAAAGGTAACAAACCAAAATACCCTTGTTAAATTATTAAGCATAAATGAAGAGGGTTAGAGCAAGAGTTTCTCTGTCAAAATGACTAATAGAGTAGAGCCAAACACATTTGATAGTTCTCAGTACCACGATGACTGTATTGCAATTTTAAGAGAAAAACAATGGCTACCCTTCTTGGAGAAGTTTAATGGGAGAAATGAGGAAGTAACTAAACAATTTGCCTTTACATTTAATGGAGAGAAAGCATTGATATGTAACTTCTCATTTAGGATTTCAGAAGATACCATAGCACAATCCTTGGGGATCAGCCCAGAAGGAGAAAGATACTTCAAAACAAAACAATTCAAGGAAAAATCATGGACCCAATTCATGTCTAGGTTGAGGGTTTCATCAGTTAACTGGAAGAAGGGTGTCCCTAGGAGCTGGCTGATGCATCCATGGGATGAAATGGTGTATATCATTCAAAAATTTGTTACATGTGAGGGTCGTTACAACATAGTCTATTTATACCACATCAAACTCCTGTTACATTTAAAAGGGCAATGCACCATTAGTTTACCATATTTCCTCTTGCAGAGCTTGACCAAGATGTCAAAAACTATCCAAAAGCAAAAAGGTAATGAGGAAAAAAGCTTGTATCATTTTGGGTTAATTAAAATTCTCATTAAATTTGAAGTGCAGAAAAGGGGAAACACATGGAAGGAATTTCTGGTTGCCAATCAAATCAAAGATGGAGAGGATGAACAAGAACAACAAGAGCACTTAGGATTTATGCTTGACATTGATGAAGAGATCCCTGTGCGCAAGTCAAGCAATGTCCCTCCACCTAGCAGTAGTGTGAGGGTGAGAAAGATGAGGCAAGAGGCTGCCCAGAAAATGGCGCAAGATAAAATTTTCACTACATATACAAGAAGATGCAGGAGAGCACAAAAGACCCAGCCACAAGAAGATCAACCAGAATCAAATGCACATGCACCGATGGAAATCAAGAGCAGTGCTCACTCACAGCCTGGACCAAAAGCTGAAATGGAGGTTGAGAGCAACAATAGGCAAGGAAAAGAGTCACCACCTGCAATCAAGAAACAAAGGAGGCCGGAAAAACAAATTGAAAAGTTAAAAGAAGAACTGATGGAGGCCAACATGCTGGAGAAAGTCATCAAGAGGGAGAATGAGATGTTGAAAACTCAAAGTAAGAAAACCCAGCAGAAGAATGAGAAGCTTAAGGAGTAAATCAAAGAGCTCAAGGCCGAACAAACTGACATTTGCAAGTGGGCAACCAAATGGTATACTCAAAAGAAAGCCCTCAAGGAGAAATACAAGAATTTGAAGCATGAGCTCCACATTCAGAAAGATGCCCAAGCTAAGAAGAACATAGATGCATTATTAAAAGCAGCAGAGGTACAGGCAAGAACAGAGTATAGAGGCAGCACATCAGGATTAGCATGAGGACATGCTAAGTCATTGAGCTTGGGGCAGATGTTGGTACCATTCCATTACCATCTTTTTCTTCTAGAAACACCATCATTTGTCTATATTTTTCCTCCATAGACCCCTTATATCCATCGAAATTGATTAAT
The DNA here is from genome assembly GCA_000404065.3 of Pinus taeda. Classification (NCBI taxonomy): domain Eukaryota; kingdom Viridiplantae; phylum Streptophyta; class Pinopsida; order Pinales; family Pinaceae; genus Pinus; species Pinus taeda. The sequence continues at coordinate 197,771 of APFE031176976.1, forward strand.
TAATAGCATTATATTTGTTAGTTTACATTAAAGTTAATTTATGAATTTTTATGTTAGAAATTAGGAATTTTCAACAAAAAGATTACAGGAAGTCATAACATCCTGTAAATAGTTTATCATCTGAAACGTGGCATGACAGGCAAGCCAAAGTAATGAATAGGAATGAGACCTGGAATGTACATGCATGGTGAAAAATCGATTCTACAGCAAATCAAAAGCTCCTGGTTATGTGGTCAACGCTGGTCAAACCCCAGCCTTTTGGTTACAAAGGCAGTAAAAAGCCATGGTTTCCTAAACCGGTTTCGTTTTGTTTTTGGAAATCAGTTTAGATTAGAAATGACCAAAAATCACTCCATTGTAAAAGCAGAAACATCTGCTTAGTGAATGTACATTCAATTCAGATAGGGGCAAGCAGATAAAGACTACGCGTTATTTTGTTTTAGAAGAACAGTTACGATTATTATCTCTGTGTATTGTTTGAGAACAAAACTCTTGTATGTGATTGCAATCTTTAGCACTTAAATATAGTCACGGTTTTACTCCAGCAGTGTTTATGCATTAATACTCTCGTTGCTTGAGTTTACTTCAGTGTGCCATTGAAGCGTGGACGGGCCCTGCGTGGATTGGTATACTGTTAATTTCATTTCCTTAGCAGTTTTTGAATTTGAATAGAATGCATAGTGTTTAGTGTTATTTCCATGTTTATGATTTTTTCGATTTGATTAGAAATTCTCACAAATGGTATTTATGGTGATAGCTTGAAGATTTTATCGTTAGATCATTGAACCATATCTTGTAAGAGATTTGATCCATCGTTAGATTTTAAAGCATCTCCATAGACTCTGTTTTCATGCATTTAAAATTCAGTGTGTTTTTAATTTTTCATGAATGCTTAAGTGTTAACTAGACAGAGCTTTTTGTGCATAGCATCCTTGTAAGAGGATTAAAATGTCAGTCTAGCAATACGCTATATCCTTAGGACAGTTAGATAACTTAGGTGATCTGAGTGTTATGGTGAGAGGAAACATATCTTAAACCTCCCGTAAAGGAGTACTGTAGCCTATCACAATAAACACTTAGTTAGGAATCCTTTATGTCTATAGACTTTAGACACATGCCTCGAAGTTTACTTACCTTGGTTGATAATTAATCTAGTCTAATCTAGCACCCTAGATTGGCCACTACAATGAGATCGCCTACGGGAAGCAAACATAGGATTGCAAGCCCAGGTGGATCAGATTACACAATGGTTCCAATCCATATGGCCAACCATCACCGAAGCCAACACATAAGCATCGATGGACATGTCCGCTTGCACGTTGATTTACTGCTGCAACCACATACAAATGGTGTGAACACGCCTAGAAACCACAAATGTAGACATGAAGTAGAAGCTAGAGACTGTCAGGTCTGCACTACGAGATCCTATAGAAATCTATGTGCGGATGGTTGAAGGCAAGGTTAGGGAGCTAGAAATGAAGGAAAAAGCCTTGGCCGAAGTCCTCAGCGATGGATCGCCTTAATGGGCAAGGTCCACGACTGGTCAGGCACTCTAGCTCTGAAGAACCACTAGGTTTACTCATTAAGAGAACAAATTCAATCCTTGATTACCAACACAAGGGATTGCACAGACCATGCTCAGCTGTAGCAAATTAATGAATGAATCGACAATGTTCTCTAGGCCCAGGTTGAGAGCATTGAGGAGGGATCAATGAGGATGAAAAGGATAATTCGAGACCTACAACCCCCGATTCATATGTAGGTTCTGCTCTTGAAGGAGGCATGCGACTCCAGCGGCCAACAATGGGACGATTTGCAGAGCCAGTGGCCAATATCTCTAACATCCCAATCGGCTGAGGCATGCATATAAGGCGTCGATGCAATCCTCACCAACTGGGACCTCGAAATTCAAAGATACACTGAATTCAGGAAGCAAACAACAACTTCAGTCCCAGAGTTGGAGCCTTCATTTGGAATGGAGGAGCCACAAGTTCAAGAAAGGACCACAGGAACAAATGCCATGACGAAAACTAGGATTGAGACAGAAGGGATACCTAGTCCATAAGAAAATATCGAAGCAACAGAAGTTCTCGCACAGCAGACAGCAGAGACAACGCTGATAGTAATGCAACAACCACTCGTAGAACACATGGAAGTAACAACAGAACCACCAGAGGTCAAAATGACTTGACTCGGGGACGAGTCAAGAAATTGTGTTTGGGCACTGTTGGAGCCTTCGTTAATTTTGAATGATTTTGACCGGTTTTGACTGACCGAAGGGCGGGAAAGGGACAAATGGAAGCAACGGTTGGGTGGTGGAACGAATAATTACAAAAAAGTGACAGCAAGGTGGTAACAGAAGGCAAAGGCAGCTGAGGAGACAGGAAGGTGCAGAAGCAGCCAAGAGAGGAAGCAGCCAAGCGAGAACTGGTAGTCCAAGCAGCCGAGAAGGATATAAAAGGGGAAGAACAGAGAGGAACAAGGTTGTTGTTGAACCCACCAGAAGCAGAAGGAGTTGGTTGCAGAAGAGGTACGCAGGTGCAGATGCTAAAGCAGAGAGAGATGGGATCTGAGGAACTGGGTTGCGGAGTTGATCTGGCCCGAGCGACTGAGCCGGGTATTCTATGTAGTGTTTATGGCAAAATGCCAGATTATGATGTATTTTGTTATGCTAAGTTAATATAAACAGACCTGATGGTTGTTAAGACTTCTAATGTATTGAAAATCGTGTTTTGTGAGCCTATTAAAATTTTAAATAGTCTACTTGTTGCATGTAAATGGTGATTCATAGACTGATGCTAGGATGCTATTAGTTCTGTGTTGTTTATGATGGATTCATGCATATGAGTTATGGGTACTGTTATCTTTGTTTCATGTATTATGGATGCATATGTGTGTGATCGCATGTGCCCGATTGATATTCTCTTTACCCCATGCTGAACCCTTCTCCCTTTTGGTCGCGACGCACTTCGGGTGAGATTCCTTTCCCTTCAGGGTGAGGTGAAAATGCCAACGTTGTCCTAGACTACAACGGAGCATTGCTGGCCTCCTGTGCCTGAACCCAGGGTATTTTCCCTGATGGCTCTTTCAAGCTAACAACAAGAGTTCTTGTGGAGAATTGTGTGTGAGGTGAAGCTATTGGTGTTCTTAGTAATTAGAGATTATTGATGATATTATTGATTAAGCAGGAAATTATTTTATTTTGAAGGTGGAGTTGGCAGTCATGGTTCTAGTATGAAAATGGATGAAAGATGAATTAGTGAGTGTCAACAAAGTTGTATATTGCAGATCATGTGTTGGTTCTCCTTCCAGTAGTTGATGGTAAAAATTTTGGTTTGTAGCTGATAAATTGGGGAGTTGAAGCTTCTTGTTGGTTGTAGCCAGAGAATTGTAATATCAAGTTGTAGCTTGCCTTGTGAAGCAATTAAAGAGTAGTTTTGAAGAATTTGTTTGTTATTTGTGTGTTCCATTGTGATTGTTGATATTGTTTCTTGTCATCACTACAAGGAAAAGACCTTCTAGTAGAGGTTTTTGTGGAAGCCCCTACAAAAATAGCCCAAAAATGCATTTGTAGCAAAGGTCACTAACGAAGGTGGGTGATGGATGTTTTAGCAAATGTTTTTTGGATGGTGCATCTAAAATATACAAACACATCGGTGCTTTACTATCCATCCAAGCATCAGTGCTACATATAACATGGTCCACCATAGAAAATTTAATTTTATAAAATAAAAAACGCGGTGCGCCAAATAAAATAATGCACCAGTGCTTGAATAAACGATAGCACCAATGTCCTTTACATAGTAAAATGTCTTGTTGCATATCAGTAAGAAGCACCGTTATAGTTTTAAATTTCAAATAAATGTGGTGCTATTTTCCAATGAAGCTACGATGCGGTAAGCTTAACAAAATGCCACGGGGCATATTATATCTCAAGCTTGAGGGCATCTTCCCACTACAAGGGTTTGAGCTACTACCTAGCAAATTCATTTCTTTTTTTGTTGTTAGTATTCTATGAATTTATATCAATGGTGTTCTTTTTGTTTATTCCTTGTATGAAATGATTTATGTTTCTTTACGAAGACTTAGGCAATGTTCATGCTAGGGGAAAAAGTTTTAATTATTATTGACCATTTATTTTCAGTGATGCTGTGCTAGCATGGGCATCTGTAACAAGTCACTTCACATAAAAGGTTTGGTTATATTTAAGGTCTTCCTATCACTTTTTAACCAGTAGTTAAATAATAAAAATGAATCCTTTCAAATTTGAAGACATCTTATGAATATCTTTATTCTTCTTGAACCTAGATTAGCAACAATAATTACCAGCCACACTAGTCAGTTACACATGAAAGATGTTGAATCTGCAGTAACTATGCGAACCCCAACAGTTGTGTCATTGCTAATGATGGAGGGCCACACTACATATCAACACCAATACTATTTATCTAAAGCAAACAATATTGGAGCTCAGATGGTCAAACTATATATTATATATATATATATATATATATATATATATATATATATATATATATATATATATATATATATATATATATATATAATATATATTATATATTATATATATATATATAATTTTATTTTTTTATTTATTTATTTATTTATTTTTTTTCAGTACAAGAAGCATTTTATGAAAATTAATGAAATTCACTGCTTCATTTGGCAGGGCCTTTGGGCAGCTTCAGAAACCTAGAAGATTGAATGTGAATTCTATTTTGAGGATGGAAAAAAGCTTCATGTGTAGAGAAAAGAATTTGGAAGATGAGTTCTCCAGGTAGTATTGCTATTTGAACAAGAACACTATTTGTAGTGGATTGTTAATATTTATAGTTGTTTATCAAGCTTTGGCAAAAAGCTCATCTTTTTTTAATTGATTATTAATTGATGGATTTGTTATTTCTACTTCTTGTTCTTTCTTGAAGATTTTATGCGAACTAGTTCGAACTAATTGAGGATCAAACATTGATGGTATTGTTGTAATACATTAAATTTTTGTTTGTATTGAATCAAGTATTTGTTGTAAAAAATCAATCGATCTGTTAAATCTTGGAATTACAAGTATGGTAAAGATGAGAACTATTGGTGCTTTGCATGAAATTTGTTAAACAGATCAAAACTATTATTTTATCTTTTCATTATAATGATCACTGATGTTTTGAGTTGAGTGATTAAGTTTTATAATCAATATAGAGGTTTGGCTCCAAGGAGTGAATTATGCCTCTGAAATACATTAGGATGGCCACAGATGTTCCCTCAAATTGGATGTTTGGTGTTGGAATTCAGTGTGGATTTTCCATTCAAGAATCATAAAGCAATTGGAATTTGAAAGTTATGTTCCAAAATAATCGTATCTGGGGGATTATTCATGGTGATTGCTACATATTTTTGATGCCTATTTGGGGGCTTAATAGTGGTGGTCGTTACATATTTTAGATGTTGGAAATTTTCTCTAAACCACAACTAATATATTGTACCACAGGTCAGGAACACAATGGGAAGGGAATTTTCTTTGCAATTTATCCACTTATACTGTAGTGATCCATAAAAATAAGAAAAACAATAATAATTTGATATAGACTAGTTGGCTTATTCATATGTGATAATGAACCCAAATAGTAGTTCTTATATGAAAAAATGCTCATTAGACTTGGGCATTCTTGTCAACATTGACTTCCAGCCCTAGACTTATTCACTTAGCCTTCTACATTATCTAGTTATATACACGAGACTATCCTATTGTTGTATCCTTTCTACTTCATTTCATTTTATTCTAGACTTAGCTTTTACATTTTCTAGGAGTTGTGTTTGCACTCCCACATTATATAAGTAATCTACAAATTTAGCTTTTTAGCATGTAACTTAGTTGGCTTGATTATGCCTAAGATTTCCATGAAGGTTGACTACTAAGTTTACTAAGGTGTTCTTTTCTATGGTGATGTTTTATTTACTTTGTTTGTACATGTCATCTAGCCACATAGTGACCACTATTGTCCAACTGAAGAAAACTTGTTCGAGTTTCTTGCTTTTATGGGGACAAATGACATTGGCATTGTTGATGTTGAGGTGTATATCATATAAATTATTTATAGTCTACTTTAATTTAATATATTCCAGTGTTCATTGTATTTCATGTCTTTTCTTTCGTATGTTTTCAGAAAGGGAAATTGGTATTGATGGTAAGATGCAGGAATTGAAGAAAGAGGAGAACAATAACACTAGAGCGGAAAATTCAAAAAGAGAGAGAAGAGAACTAGTCTAGTGGTACTCGTAGAGCCAATATCCCGCATAAGACACACACATAGAGACTGATGGTAAAGTTTTCAGAGATGGTGAATTCATTGTGATAATGTTTTGAAGTGATGATACAATATTTCATGTGTAAATTGTATTCCAACCAATATTAAATTGGACTCTCATATTGTAATACTTGACATTTTATATAATATAATTTATGTGGTTGAAATTATTATAGTTTCACGTGATATTACTTAGTATTGTAATTAACATATATAACTTTGTGTTTTCATATTAGATGAATATGCACATTGTATGACATTTTTTTTTTAAAATTTACTTGCAAAATCATACTAATTAATTTATGTTTATTAATAATGAACACATAAAATCAATCTAAAACTACTAAATTAGTAGTTTATCTTGATTAATGATAAATACAAATAAAATGAATATACGACTAAATTAGTTGCTTATAATGATTGTTACTGAAAGTAAATGAAATAAATATAAACTACTAAATTAGTCATTTATATAACGCATACGAAACTACCAAAAATAAGATAAATGACTACTACAAATGTTAATACTGTGATTACAAATGACAACTAAATTTTGCATATATACAACTATTAATATCTAATGTATAGTATTTTATAACACAACCAAAATTTAGTCATATTTCTTTGGTCATTAATTGGTTTCGAATAATGACTAAAATTTGCATATATATGACTATTAATAGTTAATTTACAGTATCTTATAACACGACCAACATTTTGGTCATATTTATTTGGTCATTAATTGGTTTTCTCAGGTGATCATACAGTAATATATTTTGTTGTATATTTGGTCATTAATTGTGTCAATTAATGACTAAATTAATGAACAAATTAATGGCTAAATATACTACTAGACAATAAAATTGAGACAACCAATTAATGACTAAGATAAAAACGACTAAAAGTTGGTCGCGTTATAAGATACTATAAATTAGCTACTATTGGCCACCGACAGAAAAATGGTTGTTTATATGCAAATTTTAGTCGTTTTTCTAGTAATTAATTAGGCATTTTGTACTAGTGTATAAAGAGCATAGTTAAGTGATTTTTCATTTCTGAAAAAATAGCAGTGCTATAGTAAAAACACAACACTAGTGCGGTACCTATAGAGGGACGGCTTGGGCATCTCGAGAAAAAGCACCGTTATATTTTTTAATTAAAAAAATGCGGTGCTTTTGGATATATCATGCGCTGGTGCATTTGGAGAAACACACCGAATGAGGGTTAAGTAAAAAAAAACCCTCCCAACCATAATTTTCATTTTTACAATCTACAGTGCATAAGAGCTCTAAAGCATTAGTGCCACTTTTGCCACATGCAAGTGCCCTGACATCAGTGCTTGTCTTGCTCACCATCCTTCTGTAGTGTGCTCATTGTTTGAGTTTTCAATTTTTTCAAACCATCTTAAAATTTATTTTTCTTCATTGCATGTCCATAATGCCTCCCCGACGACCAAATTTCCAAGTAATGTCTATGTTTCTTTGTAATTTAATTTTTTAGTAGATCATAATTGTAAATTAGGCTAAATTTTCCACTGGTTTAAAAAAAAAAACATCGTGCGGTGCATTCGATACATTCAGCTCGCACTGATAGCAGTGCGCCCTATAGAATTATAATGTGCACCACAATTTGGTGCATGAAGATAACACACCATTGTTGTTGTGATGTGTTTTGTAAAAGAAAACACACCAGGAATGATGTGATAGATTGTACGTTGGTGTGTCATGCCCGATGCATTTATATTTACCAAATTCACCACAAACTTAATATTTAAAAATACAGACATAGCACAGTGCATTCGATAACCTGAACGTTCCATACTAGTGCAAAAAAGTAGTGTGCACAAGTTTTTGGCACTGCTATTAAATGTTGAAATTGTGAACCAACAATGGTGCATCATACTTATGTATGCACCGCTAGCAGTGCAATTATACTTGAAAGAGGACCAACACTGGCACATGACTTTGTTTTGAGCACAGTGGTGATTTTTTTTTAATTGAACGCCATGTTTCCATATTTATAAATACATGTTTCATTTAATAATAAAAAAATGTATTTTATGTATGATGCTAGTGTATTTTATATGTCAATCATGTAGCAGAGACATCAATAGAGGGAGCACCAACAGGAGCAAGAGAAAAGCATGATTGACATAAACTGCGCTTTAATTAAAGATAAGCATGATTTAATTATTGTTAATCTGTAGTTAGCGCATTAGATGCATGGTTAGTGCTAAACGTTGGCCTTCAGTTTTGTGGTGGTGGTCACATGCTGATGTGGATGGTTACCAAAATTTATGTGGTTGTCTAAAATTAGACTAATGGTTCAGTTAAAAACCAATCAGCTGTGCGTTAATAAGATTATGTACCTGTATTTCCTCCCAAGGGTCTTGCTAAGCTGACCAATCACCATCGGTCCTACTTTGACTTCTTACTCCTGAATGCTTCAATCTCCACCATTGATCTGGATTCTTCAGATCCAACGAATATTGTGTCGTATCACACGCTAACTAGCTGAACGATCTCCACCGTCGATCAGTCTCGTTTTGTCCAACGGTTATCAAACCATCTCGCGTGAATTCTCGCACAATTTATATCAAGTTGAGAGCGCATGAGAAAAGTGGTTTTCCCATGCTACGTGTCACCAGCTTAGGTTAATCACATAATTTGGAGAAATTCCGTTTACCCTTTATTTCCCACGCTATATACCACTTACTGTTTTCCAAACATTACCCACTTGCTTAATACAGAACCTTTAATAAATGTGCTTAATAAGATTTAGCGCCTAATCTCAGTATTAACCCTTAATGCTATTTGCTGTAATTATAAATGAAATACATAAATGGGAAATAATACTTGATTAGGGTACAGAACGCCGATCCATAAATTCAAGAGAATTTCACACCAAGAATAATACACCACGCCAGACTTAATCAATTTATTCAATAAAATAGAAATTACAGAGTCTTGGCCCTCCAAGCTCGATTACAACAATTTGTCTGACCTTTGTTTCTCTCTCAAATCCTAACTCTCTCTCTCAATTTCTCGCTTCCCACTTTCCTATCCAATCTCTATCATTACATTTTTTTCTCTTTTATGGATCAAATCCTATCCTAACTGCATTGACAACTCAATCTCTATTTTTATAAGATCAACTATTAAATCCCTATTCTCAAGCTTTGATACACACCCATTCTAACAAATTATCTCCTATTCTAAAAATAATACAATGATTTAATTATTACAATAATTGAAGTAAAGTTAAATTTGAGAGATCCAATTATCTCTATTAAAACTGATTTTGACCACTAAGGTCAATGAAATTCATCTCATGTTAGCCACAACATGTGAACATATAATCACATTGCTGGCTAACTCTGGATGCTCTGCATCAGACTCCCAGGGAAGAAAAAAATCATTCATCAAACTTTCAAGATTGACTCCATACTTCTGCAACTCTGCTGCTGTCAACCAACTGGCATCCTCTATTGGCTGTCCCTTCCATTTGACCAAATACTTAAAATAAACTTGTCCTCTGGTTCTTTTAGTTACTCTTTTCTCCAGAACAACTTCCACCTCTTTCTTGATTTTCTTTTGAATTTGTTCTTCTCAATGTACAATTTGTTCTTCATCTTCTGTAGGTTCATTATGTATTTATGTCTGTGTCTCCTTGTATGGGTACAAATCTGCAACATTGAAGATAGGTGATATTTCAATCCCTTTTGGCAACTCAATTTCATAAGCATTGGTTGAAAAATTCCTCACAATTCTGCATGGCCCTATCTTTTTCATCTTTAGCTTATTATAACTCCCAACAGGAAATCTTTCTTTCCTCAAGTAAACCATCACTAGATCTCCCACTTGGAATTATTTTTCTTTCCTCCTCATATCAGGTCTCTGTTTGTATTTTCCACTGCTTTATTGCAATTTGTCTTTGACATCTTCTTGTAGTCTCTGCATCTGCTCTGCAAACTCTTCAGCCTTTGCACTTCTTGTCTCCTATTTGCCCAAATTTCTGAGCTCATACACACCTCTTGGATTCATCCCAAAAACAATATGAAAGGGACTCATCCCAGTACTCTGGTTAGGAGTGCAAACTCAGCTTGAGCAAGTGCTAAATCCCACTGCTTAGAATTTTGGTACACTAAACTTCTCAATATGTTTCCCAAGCTTCTGTTTACCACTTCGGTCTGTTCATCTGTTTGAGGGTGATATGCCGAGCTAAAACTAAGGTTGGTACCTAGTTTCTTCCAAAGAGTTCTCCAGAAATGCCCAACAAACTTTGTATCCCTATCAGACACAACACTTATAGGCAATCCATGTAGCCTTACAATTTCTAAAAAAATAGATTAGCAATATGTGTTGCATCACTAGTCTTTTTGCATGCCATGAAATGTGCCATTTTAGAAAACCTATCTACCACAACATAAATGGAATCATTTCCTCTTTGAGTTCTAGGTAATCCCAAAACAAAATCCATGTTAACTGCATCCCTTGGTCGGTCTGGTATTGGTAATGGATGGTACAACCCTATATTTTGGCTTCTCCCCTTAGCATGCTGACATATCCTGTACTTTTCAACAAATATCTTAACATCAGTTTGCATCTTTAGCCAGTAGTAAAAATCATTTACCTGAGCAAAGGTTTTGTCTTTTACAAAGTGCCCAAATAACCCTCCATTGTGTTTCTTCTTGATTATGTTTTCCCTCATAGAACATTTGGGAATGCATAATTTGTTACCTTTAAACAGTAAACCTCCTTGGATAAGACAATCTAACCACCGGCTTCTATTATGAACTGCTAGATTTTGTACAACTGCATAAATATCTTTAAATTCTGCATCATCTTTATACATATCAACCATCTCTTCAAATCCTACGACACTAGCTCTTAATTCTTGCACAACGAAATTTACCCTGCTTAAAGCATCAACAACTTTGTTCAACTTAGCACTTGTATGTTTTATCACAAAAGTAAAACTCTGTAAAAACTCTACCCACTTGGCATGATTTTGATTCAATTTTGGTTGATTGTTTATAAACTGCAATGCATGATTGTCAGAGTACAATACAAACTCCTTTGGTAGCAAATAATGTCTCCATTTTTTTAAAGCTTGCACAATAACATAACATTCTTTATCATAAGAAGAATATTTCTTCATAGATTCATTTAGTTTCTCACTAAAGTATTCTATTGGTCTTTGTTCCTAACTTAGAACTGCTCCAATTGCAACTCCACTAGCATCAGTTTCAACTTGAAAAACTTTTCCAAAATTAGGCAAAGCTAAGACTAGTTTTTCTGTAATTTTCTTCTTCAGCAACTTAAAATTTCTGTTTGCTGCTTCTATCCACTTGAATGGCTGATTAGTCAATTTGATTGTTTCAATAATTGGTGCACAAATCTGACTAAAACTTCTGATAAATTTTCTATAAAAACTTGCAAGACCATGAAAGCTTCTTACCTCAAATATGTTTCGTGGAATAGGCCAGTACCAGATTGCTTGGACTTTCTCTGGATCCATTTTTAGACCTTCTTTAGAAACTACAAATCCCAAATAGATTAATTCTTCTTTCATGAAACTACATTTCTTCAGATTTATCAGCAATTTCTCTTTCTACAGAGTTCTTAGAACCAACTTAAGATGCTCCAGATGTTCTTATTTGCTACTGAAAACTAGAATATCATCAAGATAAACAATGACAAACTTGCCTGCATATTACTTCAAGACTTCATTCATTAGCCTCATGAATGTATTAGGTGCATTAGTGAGTCCAAACACTAACCACTCATACAGCCCACTGTTTGTTTTAAATGCAGTCTTCCATTCATCTCCTTCTCTAATCCTTATTTGATGATATCCACTCTTCAAGTCTATCTGAGTAAAATACTTTGACCCACTTAAACAATCCATCAAATCATCCATGCGTGGTAAAGGAAATCTATACTTAATAGTAATCTTGTTTATGGCTCTGGAATCAGTACACATGCACCACTCACCACCTTTCTTTGGGGTCAGCACTATTGGCACAACACATGAACTAAGACTCTCTGTGATTAATTCCTTATCCATGAGTTCTTGCACTTTTCTCCCAATTTCTGCATTTTCTTGAGGAGTTAACCTGTATGCCGCTTTTGTTTGGCAAACTTGCCCCAGGTATCAGGTCAATGTGATGACTAATACTCTTGATTGGTGGCAATGAATTTGGTAGCTCATCCACAATAATATCAACAAAATCATTCCAAAAAGTTTTGATTTCTTCAGGTAAATCATCCAAATTTGTAGAAGTCAAAATTACCTTAGGGCTCCCTATGACAGCAAAATGCATTTCTTCACCTTTTCCAACTTCTTGCAACAGTTCCTTTCCACTCATCAGCATAACACTATTTCTAGTTGTTCCTTTGTCTGCTTCATCCTTTAATGGAAAAAATGTGTGCTTCGCTCCATCCTTCTCCAAGGTATAGGTGTTTCTTCTACCATCATGAATGGCTTTTCTATCAAACTACCAATGTCTTCCTAGTAATACATGGCATACATCCATTGGCATTACATCACATAATACCACATCCTTATAAGTACCAATCTAGATTTCTACTTTGCATTGTTCTGTCATAATAAGCTAATGTCCTTTTTGCAACCTTGATACTTTGTAAGGAGTAGGGTGTACTATTTTTAATAATCCTAACTTGTCCACCATTTATGTAGAAACAAGGTTGTCAGTGCTTCCACTGTCAATTATCACTTTACAACATTTTCCTTTGGACTTGCATGTAGTTTTGAATAAATTCTTCCTCTGTGCTAGTTCCCCTATCCCTTTTTCTGCTTTAAGCAATACTCTTTTCAATAACAAGGATTCTCCTACTTCAGGTGATTCTTCCTTATTTTTAATTTGAGGTTTTCTTCCTTTTCCTTAGCCACATTCACATTCCACTGATTTGTTTCTTTATTATGAGGATAGTCCCATGATCCATGTCCCCATTCTCCACATGTATAACACCGAATTTCTCTTCCTCGACCTCTTCCTCTGGGTGCGAATCTTCCTCCACTAAAGTCCCCTCTCCGTGGTGTTCTACTACTTGAACCTCTTGCTTCACCTTGAGGGTGCTGAAATCCTGATCTAGTAGTTCCTCTACCTCTTGCTGAACTTTTTCCTCTGTTCCTCTGATTTTGTTTTCTCAACATCTTCTCCTCTGCTTTCAAAGCTGCTTGATAGGCATCTTCAATTGTCTTTAGATTCCGCAAGCTGATTTCATCCTGTATGTCATATCTCAAGCCATTAATGTATTTGGATACCTTTTCTACATCATCCTATGCATATCCTACTGTAATGCTTAGCTTATAAAATTCTTCTATATATTCTTTGAAAGTCAGTCATTTTTGTCTCAAATTTTGCAATTGTCTGAAAATATTTAACAAATAATATTTTGGCATAAATTTAGCTTTCAATCTACTCACCATTTTATTCCATTGTTTGATCTTGGACTTCCCATTTCTTGCTCTGGATGTTTGTAATTCATCCCACTAGATGGCTGCATGACCCTTCAATTTGGTAACTACAAATTTCACCTTCTTTTTGTCATCAACCTCCTCATAGTCGAAATACTTGTCCAATGAATTGATCTAGTCCATCAACTTTTCTACATTGAGATTCCCGTCATACAAAGGTATTTCCACCTTTGGTCTTCCACTTGATTTGGCAAAAATTTTGAGTACTTTGGTAGCTTCGCTTTCATCCTCTTCTTCTTCCTCAGAAGTTTCCTCTGCAACACTGGCATCTCCTTCATCAGGTGCTCTCCTTTGAGCAGTTTCCATTGTCTCCATCCTTCTACGCAGATTTCAAATCTCTTCCAACAGAACTGCATTCGCTATAGGTCTCACCTGACCTATGCCAGCTCCTCTCCTAGGTGGCATGTTTATTGTATTAGACTTAATCCTTGGGCTCTAATACCAAATGATGTGGATGGTTACCAAAATTTATGTGGTAGTCTAAAATTAGACTAATGGCTCACTTAAAAACCAATCAGCTGCACGTTAATAAGATTATGTACGTGTATTTCCTCCCAAGGGTCCCGCTAACCTGACCAATCACGTCGGTCCTACTTTGACTTCTTACTCCTCGAGCACTTCAATCTCCACCATTGATCTGAATTCTTTAGATCCGACGAATATTGTGTTGTATCACGTGCCAACTAGCCGAACGATCTCCACTGTCGATCAGTCCCGTCCAATCCAACAGTTATCGCACCATCTCGTGTGAATTCTTGCACGACCGATATCAGGTTGGGAGCACTCGAGAAAAGTGATTTTTCCATGCTACATGTCACCAGGTTAGGTTAATCACACAATTTGGAGAAATACCATTTACCCTTTATTTCCCATGTGATATACCACTTACTGTTTTCCAAATATAACCCATGTGCTTAATACAGAACCTTTAATAAATGTGCTTAATAAGATTTAGCACCTAATCTCGATATTAAACCTTAACACTATTTGCTGTAATTATCAATAAATACATAAATGGAAAATAATACCCGATTAGGGTACAGAACGCCGATCCGCAGATTCAAGAGAATTTCACACCAAGAATAATACACCACGCCACACTTAATTTATTCAATAAAATAGAAATTACAGAGTCTTGTCCCACTCGGCTCGATTACAACAATTTGTCTAAACTCTGTTTCTCTCTCAAATCCTATCTCTCTCTCTCAATTTCTCGCTTCCCACTTTCCTATTCCATCCAATCTCTATCATTACATTTTTTTCTCTTTTATGGATCAAATCCTATCCTAATTGCATTGATAACTCAATCTCTATTTTTATCAGCTCAACTATTAAATCCCTATTCTCAAGCTCTGATACACACCTATTCTAACAACTTATCTCCTATTCTAAAAATAATACAATGATTTAATTATTACAATAATTGAAGTAAAGATAAATTCGAGAGATCCAACTCTCTTTATTAAAACTGATTTTGAACACTCAGGTCAATGAAATTCATCTCATGTTAGCCACAACATGTGAACATACAATCACATTGCTGGCTAAGTCCGAATGCTCCTGCATCACATGCAGAGGGGGCTGGCTCACGGGGCTGTCCCTCTCCTCCCCCAACCGCCATAGTTTAACATAACAAATACAAGTTGTAACCATAGTATGTTAAGAACCAACATAGTGGTAAGACTCTGGGCTTGTGCGGGTGAGGTCATGGGTTCGACTTCGTTGACCTGCCAATAAAATTTTCTCACTGTGTGTTGACGCTTATAGGTTGTTGGGGAGGGACACGTGGTGGCCTATGGGCTTGCCACATGTCTCCTCTTCATTAGTCCTCGCTTGTCCAATAAAATAAAGCCAACTCATCAAACAGTAGACCAATTGAAATGTGCCACTTGGCGTGAGCTCATTGGCCATTGACCAAACCTTTGACCTGCATAGTCACCTGCCATGTCAGCAGTACGGACTACCATCTGTGCAGTGACTGTACTTTTTTTTCAAAATTCCTCTATTTTGTAAAGTGGATAGAACGTGATAGCTTTCTCATACGAGCTCCATTTTGAGTGAAATGAGTTGTGTTGGGACCGTATTTCCGAGACAGACGCGATCGTTTAGTGTTTGATCGATTCTAAGCACTTTGATTTTTGAGCTAAATACTGATCACCTGATCATTCCTCCCCATTGGAAGCCATGTGGACCCAAAAGATACTATTAATTGTAAAGTAGGTGAGGGTACAACTTCCTCACCTTCTCTATCTACATCAATTTGGCCTTAGAAGGATTTTGTCCCTTGAGTCCCACTCGAAGGTATTCGATATTCCCTCTCTTTGAAGTTCTATTTCTTCTGTCAAGTATGAGATCTTGTTGTAGTTCATCAATATATTCTGGCGAGAAATCATCTATTGAAGACAGCTAAACATGCTCTCCTTGATCATCAATCAAAGCAGTCTCAAACAATCTCAAATTCTCAACATTAACAACAGAGTATAATTGCATATAAGGAGGAAGATCTAGCTTAAATGCATTGTTACCAATCTTTTCCAAAATTTTAAAAGGACCATAATGGATTGGCTTCAACTTTTTACCTTCCCCTTGAAGTCTCTCTTTGCTAATATATAACCAAACTTCGCTCCAACTTGAAATTTATAATCAACATGGTGTTTTTCATGCCTTGCCTTGTAGCTGCTTTGACTCTTTTCAAGATGTTCTTGCACTGTGTGATGTATCAACTGAACTTTCTCAATGAAATTCCTTGCCTTATCGATGTCGTTATTGTTAGGTTATTATACCAATAGGAGTCATAATTTTGAATGACTAAGGTTAAGCCTTGTAATATTGTACATACCTTTGCTTTCTGCAAATGTTTTCCATATTAAAAATTAAAAAATGTAAAGAGGGTGTGTGCTAAAAGAAATATCAAAGGACAAAAAGAATAAGAGAAGGTAAAAAAAATGAAAATATATGAACCCCAAAAATAAAAAGAGACCATGAAAGTGTGCAAGTCTAAATTCCACTACTATTTAATTTTATGCATAATAATGATTGTGTGTAGCTTGTTACTCATGCCACAATCCATGGTAATCAAACTGTTTAATCTTGGTTATTTCATGCTTTGAATTTTATGTTTATAGTTAGAGAATAAAATTTGACCAAACAGTTTAATCTTGGCAGATCATTAGATAGGTAGAGAAAATAAAAGGAGCTCATCAGTTTAATCTGAGCCCTTGGATGATACAAGGTTAGAATTAGATAGATTACTTTTCAAAAGAAAAATGGATGATAAGGGTTTGCTAGTCTAAATGCACCCAAATAAAATGAAGAAAAAATGGTAGGGTAAGTAATGGGTAAGTAGAAGAAAGGTTGCTGAAGTATAAAGTTGATTGGATCAAAACACATGCATCATGCTTAGACGCATATTTCTATATATATGATCAATTATGGAAGCAAAAAAAAAGGTTGCAAGTTCATGTGATTAACTACCCCTCATTCATTTTGCCCCTTACTTACTAATTTCCTATCCACAAGTATGTTCTAGTACTTTAAATCCTTCAAGTCAAAGAGGCTCAGAACATTTCTCTGACTTTTCGTGGGACTAGACCCTTGGCTTAAGGACTTATGGACACCAAGTGTTAGAATCCCCTTCATAAAATTCATTTCCCTACATTACCCTAATAAAACCCATTTTCCTAAGGATAAACTTCATTTGCCTAGGAAAAGTAAAGCAACCCCCATGTTAAATTCCATTTCATTCAGAAAACCCACAAAAGTGTTTTATCCTAAGTATGAAAGGTATGTGAATAAAATGTGCAAATTTTACATTTATGCTAAGGGTATGCTCACTCCGCTCATTTCATATTAATTTTTAACTTTATTATATAAATCCCCATATACCTTTTCCCATATATTAAATAAATCCCCTAAATAAATATCCCAACCCTTAGTTTAAAACATAAACTATACCATTTACCCCATATCCTGACAAAACAAATAAATCCTGTCATTAAGCCCCACCCAATCGATTAAATCCGTGATTAAGTCTTAATTAATCCCAAACTGCTGAAGTTTAAAGCCTTGCCTCACCCCCCACCAATCCCATACTCTTATCACCCGCACACCTCCCTCGCTCGACTGTCGTTCGATCACCATCTCCCTCATCCGACAATCCACAATCGTATCGGCTGCACCCAATGGCCAACCTTTACCCGCCCGATAAAGTGGTTTTTCCTTGAACCCTATATGCTATGTGTCGATCACTAGAGTAGATTGGGTGACCCCTCCGAAATACCACTCCCTCCACAAAAGCGGTGTGATGGCTTGGGAAACCACCTCCCTACTCAACCCAATAAACCACCTACTATTCATTCATAAATTTCCCACCAAAAAATGATCGTTGCTCCATAAAAATGCCGAGAAGCCCTTTTTCGCCTTTTTCGCTCATTTTATTTGTGAACCTCTGTGAACCAGTGCGATTCCTGCAAACGGTGAATTCACCAATTGAACTCCAAATTCACTCCTCAAGAAGCTGCAGAGACCCCAATAACCTCTCGGTCCATACCAGAGCCATTCGAACTTCTATAACTGCCGTGAACTCCAAATTTGAAGATAATTCACCCAATTCCAGGTATTTCACCACGAATTACCACTCACCCTTTCAAATTTGAAAACATTCAGCCTGTAAATTGTTTTAATTAAGTAAAATTAATTAAATTACTTCAAATTTGAAAGTCTGTTGTCCAAACCCTTCTCAAAACCGGATGTTTCTGCCAAAACCTTTGAATACACCTGTGAAAATCAAATTCAAATCCACTAGAACTAAATTATAGCTGCCCCTATTGCCATGGATGTTAGACCCATCACAACTCCCTATTTGGACCTAGACCACCTCCCCATGGAAAACAAGGATTTTCAAATCAGAGATACCAGTGCATATGAGCTCCTGCTCAAACTTCATTATTTGAGTAGGGACAGACATTTGAACCATTCTGATGACATTGGTCTTTGGGAATCCAATTTTCCCAAATACCAATTTCCCCAAGTACATGTTTTTCTTGGAATTGTCCATATGTGCCATACCTGTTACATTCCTAGCCATAGAGCTATAATGTCCCCTGACTAGAAAGTCCTGTTTACCATCACACCTGAATCAATCAATGAGATGTTACAAGTCCGACCAGGTCCAAGCCTGACCCTACTCTCAATTGGAGATTTTTTAGACCAGTACACTAAGTTTAGTCCATCAAAACAGGCCCAATTGTTTCAAAATTTCATTGTAGAAGAGCAACACATTCCCAAAGATGCCCCTACATATGTTTTTGCCATTTTCTTTGAAAGGGGCAAGCATATTATCACCATGATATCATGTGTTTTGGGCTGTACCACTGATGAATTTGTTGTTGAACTTATCCTAGCCTTCATGTCCATTTTCACCCCAAGAAAGCCTCCTGCTACTATATACAATTATGCCCAGTTCATAGCGGAAAGGATGCATGAATAGTTTACTATAATGCATAATGGGAGAGTGTTCAAGTATTCATCTGTACTTTACCATATGTTGTTGTATTATCAATTAGACAGATTCCCTTTCACCCTCCAGAAGCTTGATACTAGAGGCCAACCCAGGTCTGTCATATTTTGGACTCCATTATTCCACAAGTATTCATCACCATACAGTTATACAGACTTCATTGATTCATTTGCCATCCAGTCATGACCATGATGATAGGAAGTCCTCCACCCAGAATAAGCCAAGATATCAAAATAGTCCTCTAGTTGTCTAAGCAAAGTAAAGTGGGAGATTGGTACCTTTACCAAAACCACACAGAAATAAGAATCTATGGGTGCCGACTTGCCCGATACAAACTCCCCAAATACCTCTTCATGAGGTTATTTTCTCTAGAGTACTATAGGAAAATAATGAACTCTGATGAAGTCAATTTTGTATTAGCCAAGAAAAGAACACAGTTCAGAGTTAAAAACCAGTTAGGCACTTTCATTTGCAACTCTAGAGAAGCAAGGCAGGAAGCAGATCTGATTCTGCAATAGATGAAGTTTCAAAACAATTTCATGTGGAGATACGCCCCTCAAAGGTTTATGACTAGACTTAGACAAAAGGTCAAATTGGGGCCTTACATTCATCATCCCAATACCAGAGATAGAAAGATATGCAAATCAATCTGAGTGGCTGGAAAACACTCTTGTAGACAGGGATAGTACAAAAGTAGATGTTGAAAAAACCTTGATTGATTTAGAAAGATAGGTTGATGAAAGCTCATTCTTGCAGGTACCACAACAAGAAGAAGCCATGAGTACCCCTGCTATATTACAGACTCCTCGGAATGAGGAAGGGATCCCAAGAGGAATAGGGAGGGAACCTCCACTTCAGACATGGACACATCCAATGTGTAGTATGAAGGTAGCCAGAGCAAAAGGCCAAGGCTCAATCCTGTTTTAGAACAGGAAGACACAGAAGGCTCAGCAGAGATAACTAATACTGAGTTTGACATGAGGAGACGCAAAACTCCATCTAGATAAACTCAAGAGCCATCCACATCACAGACTCAAATGTTGGAAAGGCATATGAGCTTATCTTGGCCTTCATGTCCATTTTCACCCCAGGAAAGCTTCCTACTACTATATACAATTATGCCTAGTTCATAGTGGAAAGGATGCATGACCAGTTTACTAGAATGCATAATGAGAGAGTGTTCAAGTATTCATCTATTTTTTACCATATGTTTTTGTATTATCAATTAGACAGATTCCCTTTCACCCTCCAAAAGCTTGATACTAGAGGCCAACCCAGGTCTGTCATATTTTGGACTTCATTATTCCACAAGTATTCATCACCATACACTTATACAGACTTCATTGATTTGTTTGTCCATCCAGTCATGACCATGCTGATAGGAAGTCCTTCACCCAGAATAAGCCAAGATATCAAAAGAGTACTCCAATTGTCCAAGCAAAGTAAAGTGGGAGATTTGTACCTTTACCAAAAACACACAGAAATAAGAATCTATGGGTGCCAACTTGCCCCATACAAACTCCCCAAATACCGCCCCATGAGGTTATTTGCTCTAGAGTACTATAGGAAAATAATGAACTCTGATGAAGTCAATTTTGTATCAGCTAAGAAAAGAACACAGTTTAGAGTCAAAAACTAGTTAGGCCCTTTCATTTGCGGCTCTAGAGAAGCAGGGCAGGAAGCAGATCTGATTCTCCAACAGATGAAGTTTCAAAATAGTTTCATGTGGAGATACGAACCTCAAGGTTTTATGACTAGACTTAGACAAAAGGTCAAATTGGGGCCTTACATTCATCATTCCATACCAGAGATAGAAAGATATGCAAATCAATCTGAGTGGTTGGAAAATACTCTTGTAGAGAAGGATAGTACAAAGGTAGATGTTGAAAATACCTTGATTGATTTAGAGAGACATCTTGATCAAAGCTCATTCCTACAGGTACCACAACAAGAAGCAACTATGAGTACCTCTGCTATTTTACAGACCCCTCAGAATGAGGAAAGGAATCCCAAGAGGAACAGGGCGGGAGCCTCCACTTCAGGCATGGACACATCCATTGTGCAATATGAAGGCAACCAAAGAAAAAGGCCAAGGCTCAATCTTGTTTTAGAACAGGAAGACACAGAAGGCTCAACATAGGTAACTAATATTGAGTTTGACATGAGCAGACGCACCAATCCATCTGGAGAAGCTCAAGAGCCATCCACATCACAAACTCAAATGTTGGAAAGGCAGCTCAATGTAGAAGTCTCTTCATTCAGTAGGCTTGCTGATAAAGACAAAGACATTAAAGCATGTATAAAGAAATTAAAATGAGAAATGAAAAACTGAAGGCATAGTCTTATGCTCAGCATCTCAAGCTTACACCTACAAACCAAACTAGGTTGATGTCAGTTTTTGACATCAAGGAGGGAAAGATGTAAATGTATTTCATAAAGCCAACTGTGCAACCACCAAGAACATTACCAGATTATAAAAAGATTGATTTTGAGATATTGGCAAGGGATATTCATCCCATTGACCAAATTTAATTTCGCAAACGGGCTGGAGAAATGATTTACTCCACCCTTACAGGTAAAGCCATAGCTGCCCATCAACTGCAGAATTCTTTGACTAATATCTCAACTCAATATCAATTACAGAAGGCCTCCTCACAGGCCAAGGATACCAGAATCAAGTCTTTGGAAGACTTAGTGATTGAATTGGGATATGATCCCAAAAACATCAAAGCCATTGAGAAACTAATTAAGAAGAAGAATGGTGACATTGCAACACTTAAAAAGCAATTGAAGATACCTCAGCTGCAGCATCCCTAGACACAAGAAGTCTGTTGGCATTATGGTTCTGGTATGATTTCAGATGTTGTACTTGATGGCAAACACCCATGGCATGGCTCTCATTTTGATGAAAATAAAGAAGTACGCAGGAGAACAGTTCAGAAGGTGCGTACCCGCAGGTATGCCGTGCAGG